>DF358765.1:1324-48434 GCA_000787875.1 Solanum virginianum | reverse complement strand
TGTCAACACTGTCAGATATTCGTATGACTGTATAAACTAGCACAAATCTGATCAAGCAAGGATGTTCTAGCCTTAAAAAAGGCCAAAATACTCTAAGGAGTGAAAATATATAACCAAGCCCTTGTTATAGCAAGCGACTAGACCTCCAAGGCTAAAGGCCTCTCCTTAAACATCAAGAGTGCCAAACTCCCATATTATTAGTCTTTTGGCTCAAGGCATCTCCCACTATATTGGGCTTCCCGAGGTGATATAAAATATAGATATCATAGTCCTTAAGCAACTCCAATTGCCTACATTGTCTCATTTTCAAATTAGGATGAGAAAAGATGTACTTGAGACTATGGTGATCAGTAAAGATCTCATAGTGTACCCCATAAAGATAATGTCACACCAACTTCAACCCAAATACAACCACAAACATCTCCAAGTCATGGGTAAGGTAGTTTCTCTCATGCACCTTCATCTGTCTAGAGGCATATATTATCACCTTCCTTCTTTACATCAATACTCTACCAAAACCCAGACCAAAAGCATCATAATATAGTATGAATGATACTCTCTCCTCAAGTAATGCAAGATTGGTGCTGAAGATAACAAATCCTTGAGATTTCGATGCTCACCTCATATGGCTTAGACCACTAAAATAACATATCCTTATGAGTTAATCTAGTCAATGGGGTGCTACATAGGAGAATCCCTGAATAATACATCGAAGGTACCCTACTAAACAGATGAAACTATGAATCTTCATTACTGAGGTAGCTATATCCCACTTACAAACAACTCTTAGATGGATCAACCATAATTCTCTCTTTTGTCCCAACATGCCTAAGAATTCAATGGCTTTAAGCCAATAACCATACTTTGAGAACTTTGCCTACAACTTCTCTTTCTTCAAACTTCTGAAGTATGATCCTCAAGTGTTGAACATGATCCTATTCACTATTGGAATAAACCAAGATATCGTCTACAAACACAATCATAAATATGTCTATATAGGGCTTAAAAACTCTATTCATCACTCCAAAAAAGCAGTTTAGTCACACTAAATCAAATAACCACGAAATGATAATGCCCATATAGGTCCTGAAAGCTATCTTTGGGATATTACACTCCTGAGCTCTTAAATGATGATAGTTAAACCCTCAAAATAATCTTTGAGAATATTGAGGCACCCTGCAACTGGTAAAAAAGATAGTCAATGTGAGGCAAAGGATATTTGTTCATGATAGTAACTTTGTTTTGCTAGTGATAGTCAATACACATATGCACAATGACATCCTTCTTCTTCAAAAATAATAAAGGAGTACCCCCTAAAGATATACTTGGATGAATAAATTCCTTCTTTAAAAAGTCCTCTAATTGTTCCTTTAACTCCTTCAATTCAACCAAAGCCTTCTAATAGGGAACAATGGATATGAGCTTAGTGCCCTACTATATATCAATAGCAAAGTCAATATCGTGATCTGATGGAACACCAGGTAAGTCAGTTTGGAATATATCCATAAACTCTCTAGCAACCTTCGTCATCTTAAATGATTTTGGCTCATGAAAACTGGCATGAACATGAGTCAAATATGCCAAGCATCCCTTCTCCATCAATCGACAGACATACATATAAGAAATAAAACCCTTAGGGTAGCAGCTAAGTGCTCTAGTCCACACCAACTAAGGCAAGTCAGGGCAAGGTAAGGTCACAATCTTTGCATGGCAGTGAAGAATAACATGATAAGGTTATAACTAACCCATGCCCAATAACACATCAAATTTAACAAAAGAAATACCAAAGAAAGATGGGTTCTTGCCTCTGAAAAAACATAACAAGCATTGTGGTATCGCCTCTAAGATGACTACACCAAAGAATTATCACGTCTAGCAGAACTGAGATAGCTGCCATGACCTGTATGAGTAGGGCAGGACCTGTCAACACTGTCAGATATTCGTATGACTGTATAAACTAGCCCACCCTAATGGTCATGCCTTTGAAACTCATTATTACATGATGGGTCTCTACAAAACTAGCCATGCCGAAAAAACATGTTCTCGCCATATTTCTATCATGTTTGATGTACTCTATCATACAAGGTTGATCCCCTACACTTTAAAATGCGCCTTCAGCAAACACTAGAGATATTGTATCCTCTTAAAGATACCCTTCCAATCCCTTAAAAGATCATCAAATCCTCTTGAACTTAGTAGGGATACTGGACAAGAAATATTTGGACAATGTAGAAATCTAGCCTCATACTCTGAAACTAACATAGAACTTTGTTGAATTCAATCCAACTCGTCATGGTGACTATCTCGAAGGCTATATTATACGAATCTCTCTAAGGATTTCACTATGAACTGATCCTATGTCATGGCAGAGATCTAATAGGTCGATGAGTAAATGCTGACCTCTATCACTCCTTAACTAGGCTAATGAACTGGTTAGAGGTTCATGTGACTCAACAATAGTGAGATTACATAGTCAATCCTGCCACTATAATAAGAAATCATAATCTCTATCACCAGGAGTGCCTTCAAATCTCGGGGGAGCCCATTGCACGAACAGATCAAAGCTCTTCTGCTCAGCTAGGACATGGTAGGGCTAGCTGAACATAATGGCACCATAAATAATGGTGGTGTAATAGATGGAGCAATAGCTAAACTCTGAAACTATGCACCCAAACTCAGCCTAGATATCCGAGGCTGAATCATAACAGTCATAGGAAGGTCCATTAAGGCTGAAGAAAGACCCACATGAATCATAGACGTTTAGCAGGGGTTATAGAAGAACCAATTGGCACTGTAAAAACTAGTGAGTCAGTAACAACTAGCACTGGAGAAGCTCCCTTCAATTTAGCCAATACCCATAATAGCATCTCCTGCACAAAGCATGTAGCATCTTGGGCTAAGGGTGGTGGAATTAAATTTTGGGCCCCTAAGAATTCATAAGAAGGATTTGGAGTAGCCAATATAGTCTATCCTCTAGGTGGAACTGCCCCTCTAATATATCCTTAGCTTATGGCCCTATGACAACCCCTGCATCGACCTCAAGTGAGAGCCACATCAGTGGACTCAAGCTCTCCTACTATCCTATACGGGTCCGTGTGCTCAATTTGAAGGGAAAAACAAAGTAGGGGTGAGTATATCAAAACGCAACCAGTAGGTTCAACCAATTGGGTAAGAGAAGTCGAACATGCATGTAATAATGAAGAAACTTATCACTTGTATCAAAAATGTTTATGATCAAACAATATACATATATATCAGATGAAATAACCATAATATCCAATGAACAATGCCATAAGAGTGTGAATACGATGCATGGGAGTCCCGTCAGGCCATGTATCAAGTATCTCTCAAGCTTGCCACCTACTCGTGATTAAGGGCATCACAATATCGCAACCTCGCCACCTACCCATCTTCAAGGGATCTAAAAGGTGTATGTCTCATCCTTGCTTTCTGCCAAGGTCATAGGTGATATAGTGGTTCAAATAGAGTCTCTTACCCTTTCCTCCTACCTGGGTAAAGGGATGGTACGATGCGATGTGAAATAAATGGATGTCAATCATACAATAACGATATATACATATACATAATGGAATCAAGGTGAGAATACATATACATAAGCCTCATATGGTCATGGAGACTAAGATCAAATATCACAACTAATACCACATCTATCATCATAAATTAGATTATTAAATTATACCAATAATTAAGTATAACAGTCAGACCAGACCTTACTCGTCCCAATCTATATAGAAGAAACTATAATAACCACAATGTCTCAATTTAGAGGATTACATCTCAATTTATCAACAGGATCACAATACTCACATTTCAATATAACCGAGATCACATATCCATTACAATCTTAAAATATTAACCCAATTACTCATAAATCATTCAAGATCTTGCAAATAGCATAAAAACATGTCCAGTAACTCAAATCTAGTCCCAAAAGATTAGCCAAACTTACCTCAATGTTGAAACCGTGCTCGGACGAGCTTAGTGAAAAATGGTCAAATCTGGAAATTGACTTTAAAATCAAGTTCAGACAAAAAACTAAGTCCATGGTGAAAATTCCAATAAAATAGAGTTCAAATCGAATGAGAAATTACATTTAAAGTTTGGAAATCATAGACTTAAGATCCGCAATTTTGGTCAATCAAAATCATGTAATTCAAAACAAAATTAAGATATAAACCATGAAAAATAATTAAGATGAGTTTAGAAACACTTGTCCAACATAATTCTCCAAAACTCCCCTTCAAAAATCACTCAAAAAGCTTGAAAAGGGGACAAAAATAGAGGTTTGCAATTTTAACACTATCAAGGTAAGAACTTTTTTTTTACAAATGTGGACAAGCCTCCACAAATATTGAGGTCAATGTCAATTAACCATCTATCAATGTGGGACTATCTCTGCGAATGTAGAGCTCTAGGTCTGCACCCTCGCTAATACAGGCAACGCCTCCATGAATGGGAAGGTTGAGGAGACTACTCTTCACGAACGTGTGATACATGGTACGAACGTTGAGTGTACTAGGTACCTACCCTAGAAACATGCACTAGCAATCTCAGGTTTAACCAAAAACTTGAAATAGGCACTCAAAACTCATCCAAAATCAAAATTTCACAAACCATGTATGTAACCATAATAGAAACAACTATCCGAAGTCAATCGAATTAACATAAATCAATTTCAAACTTTCTTTCCACATTTACCAATGCAATTCACTTAAATAAGTTTAAAACTAAAAACACCAAATCTGCCCTTGACAACTCAAAAACTTATTACAAACCCATTTTTAGCATTAGTTTCACCATTCGGAACTATTGGAACTATCAAATTTTAGGTTGAGCTTTCAAACTCCAAAAGTTAATTTGGTTCCATGAACAACTAAAAATACAATTTTGGGCCTAAAACGCTCATTTTAACTGAATTCAATTCTGTAACTTCTCACTACCACTTTTGATGTCCCATAGCTAACAGAATCAATGGATCTCCTTCCTGACACTCAAAACTTAGAATTGTATAAAAACTCAATTTTTCAACAATTTAAACTTTAAAATATGCTAAAACTTATATTTTCAACTTGTAAAACTTATGATTTTTGTTCCAACAATATATATAGTTTAAAATAGGTCCAAAGCTACTTAAGAAAGTGTGAAAACATAATTTTCACAAATAAGGCAAAAAATGACCAAATAGGTCATTACAAATCAAAACAAAGAGAATAATAATACATGCATGCATACCTTTCAAGGATTACAAATTATTCCATTTTTACTTAGTTCTTCATGGTTTACAAAACCCTAATTGTGAATTTAGCTACTCATGTTTATTATTGATGAATAAATCATGTTTGATGTCTGCATAATTAAATACTTACAATGAAGAATTGAAGAACATAAATTTAAAAATCTCTATGTAAATAGCAATCTTAAGATCCGCAGGTAAGCACAATGTGTATCAACTGAAAATTTCCAAGAACAACTCAAAAGAAAGCAATAATATGTTCTATGATAGTCTACATTTCTACATATGGGGACATCAGATGTCAGTTTTTACACGTGGTTTGAGGTAAAATTATTGTTTTTAGCTTATTTATAACGTAAGTTGGTGAATACTTTACACAGTGATATCTTAGACAATTAATATCAGAATTAAGTAAAATTTGTATCTAAGTTATTGTTTTTTTTTGAGAGAAACACTGTTGTATGTTTGGATCCTAATAATTTCAATGTATTTTTTTGAATTTGATTAAGAAGTTCTATTTATAATTGCTTTTTGATAAAAAATTTAACCTTTTCTTGGAGCTATTTCTTTTTATTTTTGGACTTGTTTTGAGTTCAATTTCTGGCTATAGACTTGGGGTGATGTAGAGATCATTTTGTGGGGGTTGTTTTAGAAATTTGGGTGTCTGTTCCATTTTTTCCTATTTAACATTTAATTGAAGTAATGTTTCTTGATTCTTGAGGTTTTACAAACAAATAAGTTATAATGATCTTTTGACTTATGTTTTCATTGTTGTATAACATTTGGGGAAATCAAGAAGGGAAAAGCTCGTGTAGACTGATTCAGAGCTTGAGGAACCATGTTCCAGGTAGTCTAGGCTTTTTTAACCTCTAGATTCAGCTGAAATGTGCGGATGTGCTTTAGATGGGTTGGTTACTTTGAGTATGTGTTATAGATGGGTAGTTTTACCGAGTAAGTATTTTATATGACGTTGTGGCATTGTAATAGCTATATTGATGTTTGTATTAGCTATAACTACTGTATTAGCGGAGTACTAGCACTGTTAAACTATGAGAGGGCCTAGATAATACTAGATATTGGTTGATACCATGTGACATGCATGTGTACTGAGCTTGAATCTTGTCTATATACCTGTGTAGCCTGATGCTATGGATATATGATGGCTTGTGAGGTAGATTGTTTACTTTATGTTGTATTGTTTACTTGTCTTAGTATAAATGTATGGATTTTGATAGCCCTATTTATTCTGGATACTTGTGATATAGCTATGACTATCCATGTTTATTCTGAGTACTTATGGCTGGAAGAATGCAATCACTTGTCTCTAGTAGACATGATTCTATATTATTCCTATAACATATATGTCTATGTATGTAGCTAGTACTTATAGTCCATTTTCAACTCACTATTGGGAGAACATTCTATATTCTGTGAAATATTGTAGTTGTGCTTTTGATTGGGCATTCTGACTCTTGACATAAGATATGATATTGCTGAACATCCAGTAAGCAAGAAATTAGAGTGAATGTATGCTATATCCTACAAGATTAATTAGGTTGTTTGTGGCTGAGAGACTCTCTGTATAAATCAGTCCTTAGGACTACTATCTTATTCAGAAGATTATTGCATTACCAATGGGATGACACATAGTTGCCTTTGTGGGTATCATTTGGATTAGCTTGGCTGTTGTATGATTCTGGATAGGTGAGGCACTTCTGATTATCAGTTATCTTTGGCCTATAACTTAGGCTTAACCCAATGTTATAGTAGAGATGTTATACATCAAGCCATATAGATCCAAATACACTAGCGACCTTAGGAGGAACACAGTATTAGGTGTCAATAAACCATATAATATACATTCTAGGATCAGGTGTCATGACCTGAGATGGTATACATTCTATGATTTGGTGTCTTATACCATAATGATTAGGGAGATTTATCACACTATTGTATATGGAAAGACCAGGTTTAGGTGTCATAGGATAATATGATACATGGAATTAAGTGTCATATTCTGACACATGATCAAGTTCGTATTCCATGAGTCGACAATAGTGTATTATTCTACACTGGTTTAACAAGAACACCTTTTGACTTCTTCGTTGTGCGTGGGTGTACATTGTAGGCTTATTGGGATTCAAGGGGCATACATGCATAGATATTAGGGCATTAGACATATGTACAACCCTGTACCTTAGCTATGTGAAACTGAGCAGATAGTTTAAGTTATGATTCGTCAATTAGGTTGCTATAAGTTGCTTGATTGTAGCCATCATGATAGAATGATATCACTGATATACTTAATGTGTTTTCAAGTTCAGGTTTCCTTGCTTTACTATAGCTTATACATTTGGGCATTCCTATATTTATAGTATTTCACTTAGTCAGTTGATGATGCATATTGGGTGCCTTTTATTCGTACTCAGCCCTACAATTCTATATCTTCCCATGGTTCTATTCTAGGAACTAGCCGAGGCCATCGAGTTGGGAGCTCGTTGACTTTCAAAAGACCTTTGTACGTATTAGCAACTCTGGACACTCTATAATCTTGGTCTATTTTTGCTGGTTGTCTTTTGTGTCCAAACATTTTCCCTTTACATTATAGTTTGGTATGTATTTCTAGGTGTTTCTCATAGTTATGTACATTTTTCTTATGCATATATATGAGTATGTTCCTGAGTCTATAGTACCTCTCTACAGATGACTTCTAAGTTCTAGGTAGATTATGTTAGGTTTAGTTTATGTTGACAGGTTTTAGTTGTGGCATTGCATGCTTAGTGATTCAAGATAGGTATTGTGGGTTGGGTTTGTTGGCTTGTAGGTAGGTTGTAATTGGAACCATTAGGACCTAAACATCGAGTCATGACAATTGGGTATTTTGATTTGAAATGATTGACAATGGCACACTATGCAATCTGACCAACTCTTAGATGCATAAGCTGACATAATCTTTGGCATTGGAAGTAGTTTTGACTAGTAGAAAATGAATCAATTTAATCATTCTTTCCATGACTACCCAAATGGAGTCATGATACTTATGGGTATGGGGAAAACCTGTCACAATGTTCATATTCACATCTTTCCACTTCTTGGTAGGAATCTTTATACCTTGGGCCAAACATCTGAGCCTTTGATTATTCACTTTTACTTTTTGACAATATGAAATGACCTTGAGTGTAGAAGCCTAAGAGTCTAGAAAAGTTGGCTTGAAAATAACCTAGAGTTATTAGACGGGGGAAACTTATAGCTCGTAGGAGGAGTTAGACCCGTGGTTAGGTTCATAGATTGAGGGACTTGACTTAAGGGAAAGTGGAGTTTCAGAAAAGTGATCAACAAGCCAACATCATTGCCCATAAACCATGATACAACCTGTAGAATCCTTTCATAGATAGAGACTAAGAAGATGATAAAAATGCTAAGTTTGGAAGGACTCCATGAGTACAACCATAATGTGTAAGTCCATATATAGCTGATGAGCTGTCAAATTATAACGCATGATTTGGTGCCTGAAACAAGGGATTTTATGAGTTCTTAAAGCGACTTTTTATGGTTTTGATGTGTTTTTGTGTTAATCTTGCAGAAAAGTTAGGTTGGTATGATTTTGAAAAAAAGTTACTGATTTTGCTAAAGCATAGGACATACGAGCACACTTACAAGTCATAGCCCAAGCTACGAGTCATAGGGTGGTATCATAGAAAGAATCAAAGACCAAAAATTTAGAAATCTGCTAAGTGGAGGTCACTGCTACCAGGCCATTATACGAGTCATAAACCACGCTACTACACGTATAGGTGGACCAGTAGCAAGAATCATAAAGCCAAAATGTTAGACAAAAAACTGAAGGCCAAGTTTACGAGAGGAACATACGAGTCATAGCTTAAGCAACGACTCATACTTATGGGTCATACCTGTTTAGTCAAAGATTCTAATAATAATCTAATACAAGACCCTGACTATGACTCATAGGTCATCCTACGAGTCATAACTGCGAGACTTATCAGCTGCCATTTGTCTTTGCTGTGTAAATTCAAGGGTTATTTTGTAAATATTATATATAATTTAAGTAAGGTTTTTAGAGTAAAGTTCGACCAGTAGACAATCTACAATCATATTTTAAATTTTTTTTTAGTTTTTTAGAGAAGTTTATTATTGTCTCTCGAAAAACCCATTTTGGAGATTGAAAATCTTGCCTTGTATTCATTGCTAATCAATCAAGCTTGTGGGTTTGCAACTTTTGGTGCATATTTTCTTTATTGTTCTTGGTAAAACTCTTATTTATGTCTTTTATGTGCATTTTTGCTTTTTTTGCCTTAGCCAAGAGTAGATAAGCACTCGAAACTTGGGGTTGTGGGAACCATGGGTCATTGACTTGAAATAACCTATGTTTATTGCATTTTTAGGATTGGGGTTTTGCATGTATTGTTTGTTTCCCTTTATTATGATTGATATTTAGTGGTGACCAACACCAAACTCTACCTACTATCACGATCCCACCAAGGGAGTAATGAATAGGAAAAGTGAAATAAATGATAGAATTCGATTGATGTGTTCTCATCTAATCAGCCAAGCCTAACCAAGGGGAGGTTGATCGAAATAATAGGTAACAGTTAGTTGGCACGCCATGGTTACCAACAAAGTTCCAAGGTTAAATTTGACCTTCACCATCACAAGAGGGCTGGAAAAACCTAACTTACCATCCTTAAGGCAAATCATCAATTGTAGTTATGTTATCTAGGGTAATCAAGTCGACGAACCACGGGGAATAGAATTCTAAAATTGTCCCCAAAATTTAGATTTTCTTGTGTTATAGTTAGTGTTTGTTTTATTTTGTTTTTGAATCACAACCACCCCTCATTTAGAGATTTTAGTTATTGATGCTTGAAATCATTAGTAGTGAAGTCTTGTAGCCAAGCCCTATATTTTCTGTGGATTCGACCCTAACCTTCGATTAGGTAAATTGCTGATGATGATCATTTTCTTATTGGAGTGTGAAAATTAGATGATGTCATCATAAAATTATGGCACCATTTCCAGGGAATATAGATAGATTTTGATTTGATTTCACTATTAGTTAGTTCTAGTACTAATTTCTAGAGTCTCATGTACATTACTTTTTTTTGTTTTTGTTGTTTAATTTTATTTGCAGGGTATACTTGGTTGTATTCCTATCACAAGGAGCTAAGGCAATCCCTTAGCTCCACTCAACTTGGAGACCCATCGACTACCAGGAAGAATGGCTTAAGTGAATGAGGATATGAACACGAATGAGGATATGGGAAGAGAGGAGAATCCACAGCTAAGGGGTAATATGCCACAACTTAGGGACTTCAAGAAAAATGCTTATGGATGGAATTAATATCGACTGAACCCTATGACTATGGACGTTAGTGGTTCCATAGTACTGCCTCATTTACCTGCAGATACTAAATTCATAATATCTAGTGGATTGCTCCAAATGCCCTAAAATAGTGGATTATTCATAGGGCTTCCTTCGGAGGATCTTCACCGTCATCTTCAAAATGTGGTGTTTGTTTGCAAGAGTGTCATAGGGACAGAAAACCTTTCTCTTGATGCATTGGGATTAAGAGCGTTTCCACTATCATTGACTAGCAATGCAACCATATGGTTGTTAGAGCTTCCTCCGGGTACTATCAAAGTTGAGCTGAACTTCAAAGAGTATTCCTTGAAAGTTATTTCCCAAGATCTAAGAAGTTGAAGCTCAAGGACCGAACCAACAACTTTGAGAAATTATCGGGTGATTCTATTAGCACAATATGGAAAAGGTTCACTAAATACTTGAGGATGGTCCCTGATTACAAGATTGTTGATAATGCCTTGGTTGAGATTTTCTATGAGGCACTTGACGAGAATAGTCAAGCATGCACCGATAAAATTATGGGAGGCATGTTCCTAGACCAACCTTTCGCATTGATAACTGCAAGGATGGAGCAAGTGCTAAAAATATGGGGTCAACGAGAGCAAGGTGTGATGAAACTTTATTATGCAGTTAACACCAATAATAAGCAAGCAATGGTGAATGAAAAGAATAGGGAACAACTTTCTCAACTTCAGAGAAGTATGGACTTGGTTTTAAAGAAAAATTAGGTAAGTGTTAAGGCAGTCACCCACTAATCTCTGAAGGCTCCCATTTATGATGATATATTCTTTGATGAGGATGCATGTTTTGTAAGTAATTAAGCAGCGAGTTTCCAAAATATGGCCCAAGGGTCCAATTTGGACTATTAAAGGCAAGGGTCCGATAATCATGGTCGAAACTTCAATCTTGATGGGATGTATAGAGACAATCGGGATGGTTACCATGAGAGAGAGAGTGCCAAACATTGAGTAGGGAAGAAGAGAGGGCTACAGGAATGGTCCTTATGTACCACCTCACAATCGTGATGCCGGATCAAGCAACTCCAGGATTGAAGATATGTTTGAAAAGTTATTAAAGGGAGATGACCACCAAGATGAGACTTCAAAGGGAATGAAAGTTGATATTTCAAGTATTAAACAAAACATAAAGTCCTACTCGGTGGCCATTAAGCAACTAGTATAACAATTTGGGCAAGTTTCTTCACACTTGAACCAACGGCAAAAGGGCACCCTACCAAGCAATGCAGTTCAAAACCAAAAGAATGAAGGCCATTGCATAGCAGGGATGACTAAGAGTGGCAAGAGTACCGTAGATCACCCTATTCTGGTTCTTGTGAATGAAGTTGAGGAGAAAGGTCTTAGTGGTGAAGTTGTGGTTGAGGGAAATATCCGAAGGTCATTGGGATGAAACAAGAAGAGGCAAGGGAGCATGAGAAATTGAAATCAATTCCCAAACCTCCTCCTCCATTCCCTCAAAGGTTGAAGAAAAAGGAAGAGAAGGGTAAATTCAAACACGTCCTTTCGATGTTGAAGCAACTCTCCATCAACATTCCCCTTCTAAAGGCCCAGGACAAAATCTCCAGGTATGCTAAGTACATGAATGATTTGGTCACCAAGAAACACACTTTGAGTAAAGAGTTCTCGAAAGAACACCAATAATGTAGTGCGATTATGACCAAATGCCTTGCTCAAAAGCGTGAAGATGCTGGTGCATTCCCCACCCCTTGCACAGTTTGGGATGTTGAGTTTGCAAGAACATTTTGTTACTTAGGAGTGACCATCAATCTAATGCCTCTTGCTATATTTAAAAAGTTTGGCCTTGGTACTCCTACTCCGACAAGAATGAGGTTAGTTATGGTGAATCGGACCATTAAAAAACCAGAGGGAGTCTTTTTGGATGTGCTTGTTAGACTTGGTAAATTCATCATTCTGGTGGATTTTGTGATCCTTGGTTGCAAAGTGATTTTGAGGTGCCAATCATCTTGGGGAGACCATTTCTGGCCACTGGGAGAGCCCTAGTAGATATGGATTCAGGTCAACTATAGTTCCTGGTTAATGATGCAAAGGTCGTGTTCGATATTCACCAATCCATGAGACACCTAGATAAGTGTAAGATTGAGATGTGGACCCTCGATGATAGTTGATGACTTGTGAGTCTATACTTGATTATGAATGCAATTGCCATGTGTGTTGTGAGCTTATTTTGCTATATTCATGCATCTTGCATGGACTCAGAACTTCCCTTGTTACTCTAAAATTGGTTTGGTGATGTGGGTGATATGGAAAAGATCTTAGGCCTTTGTTATTTGAGTGAAACTACTTTTGGCCTAAATGACCTACCAAATGAGCGAGTGAATCCCTTGTTCCAAACTTTTGAGCTTTCCTTATACTCATTTATTCCTAATACATTGCTAGTTTAACCTTGTTTGATAAAATGCTTTAATATTAGCCCTGGTTTATCCTTGAACATGTGAACCTTGATTGAGGCAAAATGCCTAAGTTAACGGTGGTTATAGTTGGTGGCCCTAGTTTGACGCATAGATATTGTGTACTTCACCTGAGGCTAAAAACCTAATTTGAGGGTGGCCGTTATGGTGGTAAAGTAATAATAATAAGGTGATTAGTTGGTAAATCAAGAAATAAATAAAAAAGCATGAACCGAGTGAAGAAAAAGAAAAGAAAAGTGCCTTGAGTTGAGAAAAAAATAGCAAAAGAGAGTCTGAAATCGAGGTACAGCTAAAAAAGAGAAAGAAAGCAGTCGAGAAAAGTTTAAAGCAGGAGAATAAGAGTGGATTGGTTAAAATAGGGTTGTATTATAAAAGCAAAAAGTGTCGGTAAACATGGTTCAAGGATAGCTTTTAGTCACTACTTGCCTAAAATACCATACCAAAACACCGTGAACCTATGTTACAAGCCTATAAGTTCTAAAATGATCCAACTCCACTTTATCACCAAGCTAAAACATGTGTAAAGAGGCAAGCCTATGATGTTAATCAGTATGCATTGAATTAAAAATTGTGTGAGTGAGAATGCTTCCTCGGTCCCTGAATTCTAAATGCTTTTGAGTGAGTATGAGGGAGTTCTTTCCAAT
Organism: Solanum virginianum; assembly: GCA_000787875.1. Classification (NCBI taxonomy): domain Eukaryota; kingdom Viridiplantae; phylum Streptophyta; class Magnoliopsida; order Solanales; family Solanaceae; genus Solanum; species Solanum virginianum. The sequence goes on along the minus strand of DF358765.1, from coordinate 34,710 downwards.
GAGGGCTTTGCACTACTTGAGAAGTATATGACTATACTAGCGATTGTGGATGATTGATGCTCCTTAGCTTGTCATAGTTGGATTGCCAAGTATCTTATTAAGCTCTTGTTTGCTTAATAACTTTGCAATCCTATTTGGAAATAGTTGGGTACCTGAATCAAAGGAGCTATTGTATATGCCATTAGTATAGCTGCTATGTATTTCTCATTGTCTGCATTGACTGAGTCATTGCTTGAGGATAAGTAACAATTCTAAGTTGGGAGAGTTGATATGCTGTAAAAATACAACACATTTGGTGCCTGAAACAAGGCATTTTGTGGGTTCTTAAAGTGACTTTTTATGGTTTTGATATTTGTGTTAATCTTGCAGAAAAGTTAGGTTGACATGATATTGAAGAAAAAATTTAGATTTTGCTGATGCTTAGGACATACAAGCACACTTACTACTCGTAACCCAAGCTACGAGTCATAGGGTGGTGTCGTAGCAAAAATCAGAGACCAAAAATTTATAAATATACCAAGTGGAGGTCACCTCTACGAGGCCATTGTACGAGTCGTAAGCCTCCCTACGACTCATGTAGACACGTATAGGTGGACTCATAGCAAGAATCACTGAGCCAAGATATTGGACTAAAAATTAAAAGACAAGACTATAGAAAAATATACAAGTCATAGCTCAAGCAACGACTCATAACTATGGGTCGTACCAGTTTAGTCCAAGATGCCAATAATCTTATATGAGACCCTAACTATGACTCATAGGTAATCCTTCGAGTCATAACTGCGAGACTTATCAGCTGCCACCTATCTTTTCTGTATAAATTCTAGGGTTATTTTGTAAATACTATATACAGTTTAAGTTAGGTTTTTAGAATAAAATTCAATCAGTAGACAATCTACAATCATATTTTGAATTTTTTCTTAGTTTCTTAGAGCAATTTATTGTTCTCTATTGGAAATCCCATTTTGGGGATTGCAAATCTTGCCTTGTACTCATTGTTTATCAATCAATCTTTTTGGTTTGCAACTTGTGGCGCCTAATTTGTTTATTTTTCTTGGTAAAACTCTCTTTTATGTCTTGTCTGTGCATTTTTTCTTGTTTTGCCTTAGGCATGAGTTGCTAAGCACCCACAACTTGGGGTTGTAGGAACCATGGGTAGTTGACTTGAAATAACCTAGGTTTATTGCATTTTTATGATTAGGGTTTTGTATGTATTCTCTGTTTCCCTTCATTATGAGTGATGGTTGGTGGTGAGCAACACTAAACCTTGAATACTATCACGATCTTGACCGAGAGAGTGATGAGTAGAAAAAAAGAAATAGATGACAAAATTTGATTGATGTGTTCTCGTCTAATCAACCATACCTGACCAATAGGTGGTTGACTGGGTCAATAGGTAACGGTTAGTTGGCACGCGATGGTTCTCGACCAAGCACCATGGTGAAATTCAACCTTAACTTTCACAAGGGAGCTTGAAAAACCTAAGTTACTATTGTACATGCAAATCACCAATTGTAGTTATATTATCTAGGATAATCGAGTCGACGAACCATGGGGAACACAATTCCCAAGTTATCCCCAAAATTAAGTGTTTCCTCGCATTATTGTTAGTGTTTGTTTTATTTTGTTTTTTAACCACAACCCTCCCCCATTTAGAGATTTTAGTTATTGATGGTTGAAATGATTAGTAGTAAAGTCTAGCAATCAAGCGCTATATTCCCTATGGATTCGATCCTAACCTTCGGTTAGGTTAACTGTTGACAATGATTGCTTTCTTATTGGAGAGTGAACATCAGTTGTTGTCAATAGCTCATAATATGGATCATGATTATGGGGCATAGAAAATGGTTTCTGGATTTTTTCTTATGAACAATTGTATAGGTCGTGCTTTTTTGTATGACCCATACATTGGCTTTTATTGTTTGGACTTGCAAATTCATTAAGGTTATTTTCAACCTTTCCTATTCTCTTAAACTCTTAACAGCCTTATCTAGTCCCTCCATTACTCCTCATGCAATTCCACGTCCCTCTTCCATCAAGTTGAGTGCGAACAATTCTAATTGTCTATGTTTTAGCATGAGTTCATATATATGTCTACTTTAAATGATCTTATCTCTGAGAACACAATGAATTAGATTCTTATCAACCTACTTAATGAAATCTTTTTAAGTTATCTTTCCAATGAAACTGATTTCACCTCATTCATAGTTTAGATAAAAATGTTATGCCCCTTATTAGTAAATAATTGTCAGGCTGCCTGCATATACGACCTACTCTATAGGTTGTGGAATGACATCAAACCAGTAAATGAGCTTTCATTGAAATTCTCCAACTAATTTTAAAAAGGGTGTTTCTGTCTTTTGCTTACACCCTAAACTCAATGTCACATCGTTTAGGCCCTTAAAACCCTATTTTCCAGCCTTATAAACTGTCAACACTCCCATTCTAATTCATTCTCAACAAATAAGTCTAAAACTCTTCCAAACACTCCCAAGTCCTCCAAGGCTTCAAGAAGGAGAAAGCAAACTAATATTTCAAATTTTCCCAACTCCGAGGGTAATTTTCTTCCGTTAAATAACCAAGGTATGTGGGTTTCGTCCATGGGATCCTTTCACCCATGGAGACCTAAATTATTTCCTACTCCATGCTTTAATTTCAAGTACGTAATTCTTCATGAGTTTTCATATTATGATTGCTAATGCTTATATTAAGAATTGTTTGATGGTTGTTAGCCCATATTATTATGAAAAAATGTTTAATTCCATGAGAATAATGTTATGTCTTAAATTTCTTTACTATAGGAGCTTGGGTTAAGAGATATATGATGGTTCTCCTAAACTTGATTTTAAATTGATGAATCCTATTACTTATACGCATGAAAAACTATAAACTATGTTCTCTTGCTTCAAAATCATGAATTTATTTGAGGTTTCTATACAACCTAATTTGGTGATATGAAGAAGATTATATGGGTTCCCTAAATTATCTTTTAAATTGGTTTTTCATGATTCCATGACTAATGGTAATTTTTCCTTAAGGAATTTTTGGCAAGTGGATGGAGGGTGCTTGATTCTACTTAAGTTCAGACTTCTTTTACTCTTATTGTATATGAATAAAGTCTAAATCACATGAATCTCATGAATTGGTATCTTGACTCATATATCTCAATGAGTTCAAGTAATGGTTCTTTGAATTGGTATATGGGTTACTTCAAGTATGAGTTCGTTGTCATGGATACACAAGAGTATGCATATTTTTTTCAACTTTCAAGATCTTCAAGCTAATTTACACGTATTTAGTACATTGCACTATGAGATATCCCAGGATATGATATGCTTTTAGAATGATACTAAAGTCAAGAATGATTGAAGTGTGAGTTCTATTAGCTAACTATGAATAGAAGATGATGATCCGATAGTAGAGGGATATACAAGTATCACGACCCAACCTATGGGCCGCGACTGGTACCCGATAGGGGCACCCAGACAACATGACCAAATCTGATTCCATCAAAAGTTACTATTCATTTTATGAAAATTTCGGCAGAGTTTCCTCTGTTTTATTAACTAGATGCATTTGTTATGACCTTGCTCTGTTGAATTAGAACATAACCCAAACCATATGAGAAGCATCAAAGTATACCAACAAGCTCATCTAACCCTTCCTATAGTGTGAAAATAAGAGCCCATGTAAGAAAAAGCTTCAAGATCTAAAAACTCTTCTCATATTCATCTGACCATTGGAGTTTTACCTTCATTTGGGTCAACTTAGTCAAAGGTACAACAACGGATGAAAAACCTTAAAAAAAACCTTAGATAGTAACCATCCAAACAAGGAAAACTCTCAATATCTATAATGGTCTAGCCTATTCTTCACTGTCTCGATCTTCCTTTGATCAACCTTAGTAGCATCATTGGAGACTACAGGACCATGAAAGGTCATCTTTTTCAACCAAAACTCACACTTATTAAATTTATCAAATAATTATCTGTCCCTCAAAGTTTGAAGTACCACCCTCAAATGATTCATATGTTCTTGCTTACTTCAGGAATAAATCAAAATCTCATCTATGAAGACCACTAAAAATATATCAAGATATAGTTTTACTACTTGATGAACACCTCCAAGGAATTAGTCGTCCCAAATGACATCACCACAAACACAAAGTTTCCATATCTAGTCCAAAAACTGCCTTGGAATATCACATTCCCTTATCATCAACAGATGATAATTGTAACAGAGAGCAATTTTGGAGAAGTAAGTTGCACCTTTCTACTAAATCTTCAGTCCCAAAAAACAAATGCTTATTATTTATAGTCACCTTGTTTAACTTTATATAATCGATACATATCAAAAGTGACCCATTCATCTTTCTCACAAACAAAATAGGGGCACCCCATGGCAAAATGTTTGGCCTAATAAAATCCTTTTCCAATAAGCCTTTCAACTGATCCATCAACTCTTTCAATTATGTTGGGGCCTTTGAGTAAGGAGGAATGGAGATATTTTGGGTATCAGGAAGAAGATCTATGCCAAAATCCAAAATCTACTTTCCTTTTAGGAGGAATACCGGGCAAATCCTTGGGAAAGACATCTAAAATCTCATTATAATAGGAACTAACTCAAGAGTAGGAGACTTGGAATCAACATCTATAATCCTTACTCTATCTTAGATACACCATTTGAAAATCAATTTTTGGTCTTTAAGATAAGTGGTAAACTGACCTTTAAATGCTTAGTCACTACCTACCCACTCAAGAATAGGCTTATCTAGGAATTTGTATTTGACCTGTTAGGTCCTACAATCTGTGGAAACATAGAAAGAATGTAACCAATCCATCACAAGGAATTACTTCATGCTAAACTTACACATGATAACCCCGATAGACTCTATGGGCTATAACTAACACACCCATAAGAGCATAAACTTAGAAAGGTTCCCTCAAACTTTTAGGACTCATACAAAATTGAATAGATAAGAAGGGAATAGTAAAAGGCAAATTTGCACTCGGATTAAGCAATGCATACATATCAAAATTAAAGATCTTTAACATACTAGTAACCACATGAGGAGTATCGTCCACTTTTTGTCTAGCATGGAGGGAAGAAAACCTGTTGTTGCATTGAGCATCACCTTGTTGAACCCTTTGATTCCCTGGACTACCTGAAATAATCTATCCTTAGGGATGACCTTCTTGGTCCTTATCTGCAGTATTTGGACATAAAGCAAGCTTGCAGACCCTCTAGACACATCCAAAACAAGAACCCAAACCAACCAAACACCTAGCCTATGATTCTTCCCACATATAACACACTTAGGATTAGTCAGTCCACTATCACCTTGAACCTTTTTGCCTTATAGGATGACCATATCCACCAAAATATCTAGTATTAAAGAACCCAACATCACATTAAGCCCTCTTAGTCTCTCTCATCTTTCTTTCCTTGATCTTTTTACCCTCAATTTGTTCAGCATAAATCATAAGCTAAGTGATTTCTATCTCTATCAGAAGCATCGCCATTCGACACTTTTTCACAAGATAGACAAACTCTAAATTTGACTTATTCATTCTAGCATATGGATTGATAACTTATATTAGAGCATACTTGGAGAGCTTAGTGAACTTTAGACAATATTCCCTCACACTCATATTTTCTCATTTTGAGATTAATTAACTTGGTCAACATTGCATCCCTAAGCCTCAGTGGAAAAAAAACGTCTAGAAATGTAAACTTGATCTTTTTGCAACCAATCTTACCCTCATCTACCCTCTCGGATATGTATTAAGTAAATACACTTTTGCCACCCTTTTGAGTGGATAAGAGTCAAATTCAGCTTTTTCTTTTGAAGATACTTCTATGATGGCCAACACCTTGTACACCTCATTAATAGGGCATCTTCATCAATCTTACAACCATGGAATTCTAAGGGGATCAATTGGGCAAAATCTCTTACCATAGAAGGAAGAGCTTACAATTTTTCCTAACAAATTAGCCATAGTCCTAGAAAATACAGCAACTGAAGTCTAGAAATTGGCATTATGGGTTGGCTCTCCAAAAGGATCTGGAGGATCCTTATTTTCATTAGTAGAGGCATCTCTAGGATAGGGTGCTCTTCATGGAGGCATCATCTGTAAAACACAAAGAATATATTTTAGAGTTAGAAAGCCTTAAGAAATGATCTATAATATGGAAATAATAATGAAAAAGTGAAACATTTCATAAAATGCCTTGTAACCTCCTACTCATAGATGTGGTGCACATCACACCTAAGAATAAAACTTTACCTGACATGACATATTGGACTCTAGGGACCTTTATAAAACCTAGTTCTCTAATACAAAGTTTGTCATAGCCCAAGCCTAATGCCTAGTCATAACACAGTGAATGATATTCCTGAGGGAACCCCAGACTCACCTCCTTAGCATATTGCAAGCATACAAGGTAAAAAAGAATAGAACATGAAAAGTGAGATTTGATTATAGCATAAATATAAGCATAAGAATCATAAACAAAACATGGGTCATAGAGAAATACAAGTTTAAAATAAAATACAATATGTCCAATAATGCTTCTAAGTCATGAACGTAGACATGGGCTCAGCCAGGTCCTGGCTCACTTTCAACATAATGTAAAGACCATCTTAAGTAATATCAGCTAGAAGTAATCAGATCTATCCCTGAAGCGTGTTGGCTTACCCAATGCAAATTTACAAGTAACTTAGATGTAGGCACGAGGATAAAAATGTAGGCATGGAGTATACATTAGTATATTTGAATGTACTTAGTATGCGGGCATGGAGTACAATGTAGGTATATAGTTATGCTTAATATAAATCACCATAAGTCATTATAAGTCATCAATCCTCATACTTGTAGCCATCATCTTTGTAAAACCCCATATTCTCTATATGTTAGTCCAATTTATATAACACTTGACATAGCGTTACGGTTTAGGTGATCGACTATATTATTTTCACATGAATGGTGATAGTTTAAATTAGATCGGGAGGTGTTGTGATGTTCCACATGTTTCAGCGGATACAACTCCAAGTTAAACTCGAGGAGAACATTTATGTTTGAGAAAACAAGGTGCTCTTTGAGTTGGAAGTTCAAAATGAAGTATTAAAATATGACACAGGAGATTAAGAAATGGGAAAATGAAATAAAATACATGAGTCACTTGCTTGACTAAATTAAGCTATTATATAACAAGTAGGTATACCTACTTAAAATTTTTAACAACCTGATAAGAGCTTTAGTTGGATTACTTATCTAAGCTAAATAGGTTCAATAAGGGCAAGTAGGTGCATCGCCTAGTTTGACATTTGAGAAGCATAAAAACTGCTAAGTAAGTGTATTACCTACTTAGCAAATTATGGACAACAATGATGAACATAGAGGAAGTGATTCATTTTTCTCTTCATCATTTCATAGAATAATCAACTTAAACTCCAGCACTCTATCTTTCTTTCAAAGCTTATCACAACAACATCAAAATACTCCTAGGGTTCTTGGGGAACACTTCTCATTTCTGCCTAAGCTAAGTGGAAATGTTATAGCTCTAGCTTGATTCTTAAATAAAATATTACTCTTTCATGATGTTTATATTTAAAATTTGGGGCAAGCCATTCCCAAGTTGACTACCCAACTCTTTTATGTTACTAAGAGATTTTTCTCTTCTTATTTGATTAAAGTGAGAAAAGAAGTTTAATTTCTTTAAGAAGTACAAATTAGGAGAACAAATTTTCACAAGTTGAGGTAAGATACTACTCCAATCCCTCTCTTTACGTGAATATTTTAAGGGAGAATTGTATACACAACATTATTAAGAAGTCAAGGGAAGGTGATCAGAAGTCCTGATAATATTGTCCTATTATGTTGAATGACTTTTGAGGTTGTTTAGGAGTTGCATACATTTTTTATTCTTGGGAGCCATGGGAGACCTCATAAAATTTTTGATGGAGATTAGAATAAAGCATGAAGTTCTTAGTTATTTTATCCAAGTTTTCCCCAAATCCTATGAAGGATATGTTGGGGCTGTTTAATCGCTATTTTATGTGTATTATTGATGGGGGCAGCTTTGGGTGATGTTGGCAAATGGTGTATGAGGTTATATTGATATATAAAAGGAGGCTCTAGTGATTTACGATTAGTGTAAGGGTTGTGTGGACTTCCTATCCGTCAAGTATTTAGCTACTATTTTATGAGGCCCATGATTTAATTCTTTGTTAATGTTATATTAATCATGACTTATATTGTAGAAACAACATCATAAAGGGAGGCTGATTGTGGTAGGGTAGTTTTCTTGGTCCAAAAATAAGATAAAAGCCTATCCAATTTCATATTCTTTGACATGAACGTAATACTCGTGTCACTATCAACCAGTGATCTTTCTAAGTTCTATTCTAGTAATGGATTTGTTGTTTATTCATAAACCTATAGTTTTACTCTTCCAAACACTATCATGATGAATCTACTTTCATTCGTGAAGCCAATTGCATCAGTTAAAGTCCTAAGTTGTACCTTAATGTTACATTTGATTATCATATTAGTGTATTCCCTTAAGAGAACAGTCTCATGTGTTACATTATGGGCACATAGATCCAAAGCTCAAAAACATATTATGACCACCAAAGTAACAATCTCAAAGTATTAAAGAATAACATAAAAATGTGTTCATAGCGTAGGTTGCAGCCTAAGGGCAAGAGCTTAGCATGGGTCGATCTCACTTAGTTCAATAAGGGAGGCAGCCTAGGGGCAAAAGTCTAGAAAGGGTCGATTCCAAATTTGTATAGTTAGGAGGCAGCATCCTAAGGGTTAAATTTCATAGCATAAGTCATCCTCTTTTATAATAGATCAGCTGGTCGTTTGTAATAGTTGCCTTAAAGATAATTTATAAAGCACTGACAAGTAAAGAAAATTGTATACTTTACATGTCTCTACAGGTATAACAAGTTGTCCTTTAATATGATCTATGAATTTATATATTGCTACTTGATGCACTTGCATTTTCATTTCATCTATGCTATTGCCTTACATATTCAACACTTTATTTCGTACTACCATCTTTCTTGGGGGATGTTGCAATTCATGCTGCTTATATAGGTACTCCACTTGGCAGACTTCTAGTATAGGTGCACCCGATAGTCAGCTGCTTTTGATGAGCTCCAAGTGGATTGGGCCTTTACCGAGTTTGTAGTATATGCATTTTTGTATTGTTTATAGTTCAAATTAAGGTAGGGCTTGTCCTGATCTATGTTAAGGTTTTTGATCTTATAGGAGCTTTATAGACTTATTGTTTATAGTTCAACAGTGTCTTGTCTCTATATAGTTGTGGCATCAATCTCCATGTATGGTATGCAAGTTTTGGTGCTACTTATTTTGTCTCTTATCTCTACAACTTGTCACCACATTGTAGTTGTCATAATCATATGCACAATAAGAACTTATATTGATGTATATAGCTACGGTGTTAAAGCTACAAGGTAGAACCCATGGGGGTCTCGTCAGACTATACATATGTCACGACCCAAGCCTAGAGCCTAGATGTGACACGGCGAATAGGAACCCGAAAGGATCCGAACAATCCTCTTAGCATATAAACCACACATCCTTGGTCCTGAAAGCAAAGTCAAAATAATAAGAGATATAATTAAAAGGGAAATAAGACTAAGGGAAAACTTGATATGCATAAAACATAAAGAGTCAAGCTCACAGCATAATTATATCATAATATCCAACAACACCTCTAACATAGAATGGAGCAGGGGCCAAGACACTTTTCAGGCTCACCCTCATAGTAACAAATGTTTAATATAAAGTAGTCTCAAAATAGCAAGAGTGATAAAGATAGTATCCTCGGACTTGAGGACTCCCCAACGCTTGCTTCAAAGGATCGTACTATCCACATGGAGGATTATCAAATGTTGCTTTAGTCCCTACATTGTAATATCAGATTGGTATAGAGTATACATTAGTACGTTTGGATGCAATGTAACAAGACATAAACAAACATAGTCAGCATGCATCATCATAAGCAATGGATAAGTATTATCTCCACATGGCATGCTTGATCAATGCTTGAGGTACAACGTGCTTGTAAATCATTTATCTTGCATAATATGTACAGAATACACATGTGTAGGAAGCGAGCTCAATCAACATAGACCAAGTAGCTACAACTTGAAATCCAAGGCAAGACTTTATATAAGGACCCCTTGAGTAAGCCCCCATCTTAAGCCTCAATTGGTGCTAAGTCAAATCCCATGGAATCCTTGAAATAATCATAACTTGTAAGAAACATAGAACATAACATGAGTAGCTCTTGAAACATTCTTGACCTCTAATTGTGAGCCTAACTTGAAACATGAGAATAGATCATAATCAGACATGAACCCTTGCTTTAACATGAATGACTCACAAGAGGTGAAAATTTGAAAATACGGCTTAACTTGATGCTTGTAAAATCATAGATAGTTTTCATGAATTCAATACATACTTGAAAGCCCTTAATCTTTATATAGTCACTTGACTTGTAAATCATAAGATAGATCATCAATAACTTGAGAATTCTTGACTTGAAATTGTATTAAACATTTGTGGATTCATGATACTAGTTGAAAATCATGCAATTCGAGATTAAAGTAAGATGAGTAAAATTAATGCAAATCAACCCACTAACACGAAGTAAGACCCTCATGTAGGGTACCTTGAAATCCATTACAAATGTTCAGGGTAAAGCATAACTTCTTAGCTCAAAACATGCATAGTACTAATAGATATAGTCAAATCATGATATAAGATTAAAATTGATAGTCCTACGTAATCAATCAATATTTCATAAAACACCCACATGATTCATGCTCATAATTTATAATAAGAGATACCGTAGGTCATACAACTTGAAAATAAGCAATTTTCATGTAAAGGGAGATCAGGCTCCATGGTTGAAGGGACCCAATGGATGAAACTCACATACCTCACACATAGGTTTTCTTGAGATGAGCTTGAAGGAAATTTAGAGCTTGAAGTAAATCCTTATGTTCCAAAGTTCAGCTTGAGATCCTTGAATTTGGTGTGAGATATTTGGTTAAGTCTTGGAGAGGTTTTTGGGAGGGCTTTGAGTGATACATAGTTGAAAATTGCCTAAGTATAGGTGATTTCATGCTTAAGTTGGGATGGGATAGCCTTGGCTGAAATAGAAAAAACCAAGATAAAACTTACACTGGTTCGCGTCGTTGGCACGATGCGGCGAACCCATCGCGCAGGCCACATTTGTAATACTCCGCGCCTCTAGCGTGTATCGGCCAGGGCGCTGAAGCTATTTGAAAATCATAAATTAGCAAATATTATTTTGTGCTATGGGTCCTCTAAAATTTTGGTTGTAGCAATTTCCAACTCAATTTTCCCCCTGATCGAGAATATGAAGTAGGATTTTCAATATCAGCATAAATTTTGAGATATATGGAAATTACTATTATGGGCATTACCGAAGAACATTTTGGGGGTGTTTCAATATAAATCTGTCAAGTATAATGATGGTTACAGGCACTGATGACACTTTAGTGGACTCTAGTGCCAATAGAAGAGGTCTCTAGTATCACAACAAATTATGGCCTCGATAAAACCTCAGCGTACTCTAGCGCCAGAAAAGAGATATCAGGTAATACATCTGTCTCAGGAGCAATGTAATATAAATGCAATGCATGACAAATGATAATATCAGGATGTATATCAATAGTAGTACGCATCAGCGGGCTTTGGTGCCAGAAAATAGATATGAAGTAATAAGAATGTCACGGCCAAAGTCCAGTTAAGGTAGACTGACACCCATTGCTGATTAGGCTCGGGAGAACCAACTTGTATCCATGTGCTTTCTATACATATTATAAGGGATTCTACATTCAATATGATGTCAAGAAAGTAAACAGTAATAACAAGCAAAAAGAAAATGCATATGACTAGGCTGTTGGGGCCACGTTATCTAAAGTACATGACATGATGACACATTAATTTACAAAGTCTACAAAGCCTCTAGATAAGGAAAAGTATCTGATAAGGGTTAGGAAAAGCCCTACGTCGACTAACTATACAATACAAAAACATAAGCTCTAGACAGACAAAGATCCAAAGTAACCTACAGCTTGGTAACAGCAGCTAGATATCCTCTACTCCTACCAGGGAGAGCTACTAGCATCTGTACCTACAGCATGAAATACAGGTAGCCCTTGAGGGATATCAGTACAAGATAATGTCCTGAATATGTAAGGTTGGAAATATTGTATACAAAGTAGTAACTCAAATGAAATTATACACTAGTGTAAGGATAAGAGACCACCTTTAGTTATACTATGGAATCATGTACTTTATGTTCTTTTTATTACTTTACATTTACTGTATAATCTATGCATAACATGTAATACAAATGACAGCTAATCAGTGGTAAATCTATATCGGGATTGGCCCCTGCTAGGATTTTCCTTTCACACGTTGTAGGACTGTAGGTATAACATGTGACATGTGAGTAATCATACAAGACAATACGACAATGAAAAGAGTACGTTACACAAATAATGAAATGCATATGAGATGAAATAACTCGTGAACTTTATTTAGCAATAAGAAACCATGTATCTTTTTATCTAAGTATGTATGCAGATTTAAAGGTGACTATGTATGGGAGCATATGAACATATGAAAGTGTGGAGACATGGTTAATAGTTGTGTCGAGGTTGGTAAGTCGCTTTATGTGTGAAGGAATAATCTAGACTGCATGCCAATGTAATACGAAATCAAGTAGCCTTACATACCTCGTTGTAGCACTTCGCTATTACCTCGAGATAACCGTCCCTTCCTCCAAAGATTTATCTACAATATAGTAGGTGATAAAACTAGCCTTAGTAGCCAATAGATAATCTTGGCAGCCCAATCTCATAAAAAAACAACACATGGGCAGCAAGCGAATAATTATAAAACCGAGCATATTCTTTAAACCTTTCCACCTCTAATCGTATTTTCTAATACACATTCTTTTATACCTATCATGTACAACCTATTTTAGTTCCATAATACTCTTACAACAGCCCAAAAAACACAACACATAACAATTATGCATAACATACAAGTAGGCAGCATAACATTACGTCGTCTCGCTACGTTCGAAGTCAACAATCCCAAATCTGTTTTAACTTCAACCAAACTATATATAGCATGCTCACACATAAACTCAGCCTAAAAATAGTCCAAAAATAGTTCCAAAGTAGATGGAGGTCATGGAACAGCAATTCCCAACAACCAGCCCACAAGTTCGTAATAAGAACACAATTGTGATATCATATAAGAACTCACCTTTGCGGACTATAAAGGTGGTGCAGCAACCTGATTACATCACTAACAAACTAAATATTGTTAAAATAATAATTCTTGCTTCATAACTCAGTAGACCAATAAGAGAAAAGCCTCTTAAGTAGGAAGAAAATTTCATAACAGTCCTTAGGACACATGTTCTCCAAATTTCCAGCACAAGCATAACTAGCATATGCTTATTGTTTTTCATGAAGAAACCATACTAATTACACAAATATAATTACTTACCTTTACCTTCTAGTTTTATGGCCTCTCCAAGAACCGTAAAAGTCCCTTGTGGCTTCTTGTAAAGTCAAGAAAGAGTTGAAAGAAAACGTGGAAAGACAATCTGATTTTTGTTCAAGTGAAATGAATTGAGTGAGCTGCTTATAAGCCCCATTTAAAGAAGCACTTGGCCAACTTACTTTTCCATTGCAAACCTTATTTTATCAAGTGAGTAATGTACCATTTTTCCCCTTTTACTTGGTCCATTTACGATGCTAAAACAAGGGCTAAAGTTATACCCCTAACACGAACTTTATTTCATAATCGGATATGGACAAATTTGGCATTGAGCCTCGTCTCCGTCTAGCTTGCAAATTTAAGCTAAGCAAGTATGGGACTCACCAGCTAGATTCCTAAGTCCTATAAGCACCTCAATTCTCTCACTTCATTTAAGACCTCTACCTCCCCAATTTGGCTTCAAACTTATATATAATCACTAGTCCTAATTATTAGACGTACATATAGTCCTCTAATTTGAAACTGAAGTACTTTAAAAATGGTTTCTAAATTGGCCAAGACACATCATATTCCATTTACATAGAACTAGTACATATAAGGTGTGGGGTATTATATTCTTCCCTCCCACCAGGAATATTCATCCTCGAATGTTAGCATAATTTGATAGCTTAACCAAGTTTAAATCTTTACTTAAACAAACTTTTGACAAAACAATAAGTACTTGAACACACATACCTGTTAATGCCCCAACTCTGCCTGTTGTACTTCCAATAAGTAAGGGTATTTAGATCTCATTACTTCCTCAGCCTCTAATGTTATCTCTTTTATCTACTGGTTCCTCTAAAGTACTTTTACTGAAGAAATTTCTTTTATCCTTAGCTTTTTAACTTGACGATCTAGAAAAGAAACAGGTACCGCTTCATTGAAAGTTGTTGGGGTAGCTCCAATTCAAATTCAACCTGCCTGAACCTCTTAATAATTTTATATGGTCCTATATAGCGGGGGCTCAATTTTCTTTTCTTACCTATCTCATAATTCTTTTCATTGGAGATACCTTTATGAATACCCAATCCCCTACTAAAAATTCTAGTCCTCTCCTTTTAGCATCGGCCTATGATTTGTGATAACTTTGGGCTATTTCTAGCCACTGTTGTATTACCCTAACTTTTTCCATGGCTTGTTGTACTAGATATGGCCTAAGCAAGGTGGTTTCACCCACTTCAAACCATCCAATTTACAACCTATATTTCCTTCTATACAAAGCTTAATAAGGTGCCATCTTGATACTCGAGTGGTAGCTAGTATTACAGGCAAATTCAATAAGTGGCAAATGATCCACCCAACTACCTTTAAAGTCCAATGCATAAGCTTGTAACATATTTTCAATTGTATGAATAGTGTTTTCTACTTGACCATCTCTCTGAGGGTGGAAAACTTTCCTCAAATTCACTTGTGTTCCTAAACTCCTTTGGAAGGATTTCCAAAACCTTGTAGTGAATTGAGCTCCCCGATTAGATATAATAGAGATTGGGACCCATGCAGCCTGACTATATCTTTATGTAGCTTGGCATAATCTTAAGGTGTATAATCACTCTTAACTGGCAAGAAGTCTGCTGATTTTGTGAGTCTATCTACTATTACCCATATGGAGTCAAACTTTTGAAATGAGTGAGGCAACCCCGTAAAAAAATCCATATTGATCATATCCCTCTTCCATGTTGGAAGCTCTATACAGTGCATATATCCCAACTTTTGGTGTGATATGTTGACCTTTTGGTAATTTGGACATTGAGCCACAAATTCTGCAAGGTCCTTTTTCATGCCTCCCCACCAAAACATTCCCTTCATGTTATGATATATCTTGGTTGATCCTAGATGGTTGGAATATTGGGAATGATGGGCTTCTTCCATTACCCTCTTTCCTAGTCCATTAATATCAGGCAAACATATTCTATTTTGGCAATTAAGTACTCTATTTAGCATAAGGTCAAAGCCCTTTATCGTACCCTAACTCACCTTGTCTTTAAGTTATTGTAAAAAAGGATCCTCGAACTATTATATATTAACCTCCATTACCAAAGAAGACTCCGCAACATTATGCACAACTACCCATTCTTTTGGGGTTACAAGAGGCGAACTCCCAAACTAGCTAGTTGTCATAGATCCTTATTCACACCATGACTTACCATGACATGGTCACCAACATTCATGATTTCCTTATAACTCAGAGCATAGGCTACCACATTTGCCTTCCCTTGGTGGTAAAGTATATCAATGTCATAATCCTTTATTAGCTCTAACCATCTCCGATGTCATAAATTTAGGTCTTTCTTCTTAAAGATGTACTGCAAGCTCTTATGATTAGTATATATGTCAACTTAAACCCCATACAGATAGTGGCGTCATATTTTTAGAGCAAACACAACTGCTGCCAGCTCAAGGTCATGTGTTGGATAGTATATCTCATGTGGTCGCAGTTGTCTAGAGGCATAAGAAATTACCCTACTATGCTATATCAATATATACCCTAAGCCAACTCTTGAAGCATTGCAATACACTACATACCCCTCGGCGCCTTCGGGATGTACTAGCATAGGTGCAGAAGTTAGCTTATTTTTCAGCACTTGGAAGCTCCTTTCACATGCATCATTCTATTTGAAGTTGGTTTATTTATGTGTCAACTTTGTTAGAGGTGTATAAATAGAATAAAAACCATAAAAAAACCTTCTGTAATAACCTACCAAACCTAGGAAGCTTTGAACTTCCGTGGGTGTGGTTGGCCTTAGCCAATCTTTAACATCCTCTATCTTTTGTGAATCCACCCTTATTCCCTCATCGAACACAATATAACCCAAGAACACCACTGATTTTAGCCAAAATTCACATTTAGAAAAGTTGGCATGCAACTGTCAATCGCAAAGAACTTGTAACACTTGTCGTAAGTGATTTGTATAGTCCTCTTTTGATCTTGAATATACCAAATTTTCATCTATAAATACTATCATAAACATATCTAAGAATGGCTTGAATACCCTATGCATCAAATTCATAAAAATTGCTGGTGCATTCGTTAGCCCAAATGACATAACAAGAAATTCAAAGTGACCATAGCATGTTCTGAAAGCAGTCTTAGGTATATCTTTCTCCTTCACCCTCACTTGGTGACAATCTGATCTCAAATCAATTTTTAAAAAGTATTTGGCACCCTCTAACTAACTTTAACTGCTCTTTTAATTCACGCAATTCTATCGGGGCCATTCTATATGGAGAGATGGAAATAAGTTGGGTGTTTGGAAGTAAGTTAATACCAAAACATACTTCTCCTTCGAGCAGTAAACCTGGAAGATCTTCAAGAAACACATCATCAAATTCATTCACTACTGGAACTGATTGAAGAGTTAGCGATTCTGCCTCCATAAAGCCTGGAAGTTCTTCAGGGAACACATCAACGAATTCATTCACTACTGGAACTGATTGAAGAGTTAGCGATTCTGCCTCCATATCCCTTGCTCTAACTAAATTACATATATAACCCTTAGATATCATATTTCTTGCCTTAAAATAAAAGATAATAATACCCTTTGGCGCCCCAACATTGAATTCCCATTCAAGAACTGACTTATTTGGAAAGTAAAAGTACACTCTCTTAGTTCGGCAATCCATAGTGGCATAGTAAGAAGCTAACCAATCCATACATATTATAACATTGAATTTAACCATTTCTAGCTCAATAAGGTCAGCCAATGTGTCACGGTCACCAACATTTACTACATAGTCATAATAAACCCTTCTAGCCATAATAAATTCACCGGTTGGTGTAGACACTTCAAATGATTTGTTCAATAATTTGGGTCTTTTCTTAAGCTTCCCAACAACTAATGGAGTGATGTATAATAGTGTAGAACCAAAGTTAATTAATGTATATACATTATGTGAAAAGATGGATAGTGTACCTATGACCACATGGGGTGAAGCTTCCAAATTTTGCCAACTTCCCAGAGCATAAGTGTGATTTTTGACTCCGCTAGAGCTACTTGCCCCTCTAACACCTCTACCATGACCTATAGGTGCTTTTTGACCTCTACTTAAGGCAGGAACTAATGATGATAATGCAACAGCTGGCTGAGAAGATTGTGTTTATCACCCATATGTCTCTTCAGGCAACCTCTCATCATATGCCCAAGCGCACCACACCAAGAACAAGCATCTGTCCCAACATAACATGTACCTAAATAACCTCTCCCATATTGTTTGCAAGGCTGCCTAGGAGTCATTTGCTGGCTTGCCGAATATCCTATTATTCTTGCACCTTGTCCATCACTTCTTGGACCAAACTAATTACTCCTAGACACTTAGAGTTGTGGTGGAGCACTAGCTGCAGAGTAGGAGGATGATGGCCTAGGTGGTCTATTAGAAAACCGATGCCTAAACTAACCTTGGGGTTATGTAAACTACCCCATAGATCTAGCCCTCTTAGATTGCCCTATTTCTAACTCTTGTGCGCTTCTCATTTGTCGCTGATCCTCCAGTTTCTATGCAAAAGCTTACATCCTTGCTATATCCATGTCTTTATTCAAGGAAGCAATGGTATAGTCTCTAACCAAATATGTATCCAATCTATCCACATATCGATGAACCCTATCTGCTATAATGGCAACTACACTAGGAGCCTACCTAGCTAGGGAATTAAATTGAAGGCTATGCTCCCTCATTCTCATATTCTATTAATGGAGTTTCAAGAACTAATCTGCATGGGCCTCTCAAAATTCTAATGGCAAGTAATGGTCAAGAAATGTCACTTTGAACTATTTCCAAGTAGTTGGAGGTGCATCTATATCTTTGGATTGCTTCCACGCTTTATACCATAATATAACCATACCCTTTAATCTATATGTTGCTAGCTCAATAGCTTCTGTACCACTCAGATACATAACATCTAATATGTATTGGATCTGATCAAGAAAGTCTTGGGGATCTTCATTAGGATCTGACCTGGTGAAGGATGAAGTGTCCAAATTAAGAAAGTCAAGTATCCTCGTGCTAGCTACCCTTTCGCACCACCTACACCTATAGTTAGGCCTTCCTATCTTTGACCTTGGCTAGCAACTATACGAGTAAATAGTTGGATTGCATTTCTTAGATCTTGCACGGTAGCATCGATAGGTGGTTCTAGGGGAATTTCACTACCTCCTGGTTCATTAGGAGCTTGTCTTAAGTAACAAGAAAACTGCACAACAATCTGCATTTCTTAGATCTTGCACGGTAGCATCGATAGGTGGTTCTAGGGGAATTTCACTACCTCCTGGTTCATTAGGAGCTTGAGGAGTTGGAGATGTCTATGACAGAGACTCATCTTGAGCCTCATTTTGTTGTCTCACCCGAGTGGGTATACTAACCACCACTTTGACTTCCTTCCCTTTACCCTTGTTTTTCCTGGTTTTGGCATACTTGTTGTACAAAACAATTTAGGAGTTAAACACAATCCACCTATTACACTTTGCTCTATGGCACGATCTAAAGAATAAATAGAAAGTAACAAATCCTAAATGCCATGTAGCCTTCTACTTATAAATATAGTGCACAACATATTTATAAATAAGATTCTACATAGACATGACTTTGTAGACTCCCTAGGACGACCCGCTCTGATACCACTTTTGTCACGGCCAATGTCCTGTTAAGGCGGACTAGCACCAATTGCCGAAAAGGCTCAGAAGAACCAACCTATATCCATTTGCTTTTTATACATATTATAATAGATTTCAACAAACAACATACTTCCAAGAAAGTAAACAGTAATAACAAGCCAAAAAGAAATACATATGACTGGGCCATTGGGGCCACATTGTCTAAAGTACGAGACATGAGCACACTTTAATTTACATAGTCTACAAAGCCTCTAGATAAGTAAAAGTATCTGATAAGGATCGGGGCAGGCCCTGTCTTGACTAACTATACAATACAAAAATATAAGCTCTAGATGCACCAAGCTCCAAAGCAACATAGAGGTTTGTAACAACAGCTGGATATCCTCTACGCCTACTAGGGAGAGCTAGTAGCACCTATACATGTAGCATGAAATACAGGTCCCCCGTGAGGGACATCAGTATGAGATAATATACTGAATATTTATAATGTACTGAATATGTAAGGTTGGAAATATAGTATATGAAGTAGCAACTCAAATGAAATTATGCACTTGCGTGCATAAGAGGCCACCTTTAGTTATACTATGAAATCTTGTACTTTATGTTCTTTTTATTGCTTTACATTTACTATATAATCTATGCACAACATGTAATACAAATGATTAGCTGATCAGTGGTAAATCTATATCAGGATCAGCCCCTGCTATGCTTTTCCTTTCACCCCTAGGGCTACCCCCATAATGGGATCGACCCTTGCTAGGTGATTCTTCTATCCCTCAGGTAACCACACATCAATAAGCAATATAGTTTACTTTGTCTTTTAATTAATTTTGAGATGATTCTTTTGGTGGTCATAATATTTGAGCTGTAGGACTGTAGGTGTAGCATGTGACATGTAAATAATTATACAAGATAATACGATAATGAAAAGAGTACGTTACACAAATAATGAAATGCGTATGAGATGAAACAACTCCTGAACTTTATATAGCAACACGAACCCATGTATCTTGGTATCGAAGTATGTATGCAGATTTGAATATGACTATGTATGGGAGCACATAAACATGTTAAAAAGTGGAGACGTGGCTAATAGTTGTCAAGAAGTTGGTACGTGCCATTATGTGCCAAGGAACAATCTAGATTTCATGCCAATATAATACGAAATCAAGTAGCCTTACATACCTCGCTATACGACCTCACTATTATCTCGAGATAACCTTCCCTTACTCCAAAGATTTATCTACAATATAGTAGGTGAAAAAACTAGCATTAGCAGCCAATAGATACATTTTGGCAGCCCAATCTCATAAAATAATAACACACAAGCAACAAGCGTATAATTATAAACCCGAGCGTATTCTTTCAACCTTTCCGCCTCTAATCATATTTTCTAATACACATTCTCATATACATATCTTGTGTAGCCTATTTTAGAGCCATAATAGTCTTACAATATCTCACAAAGTACAACACATAATAATTATACACAACATACAACTAGGCGGCATAAAATTTCATCATTTCGGTACGTTCGAAGTCAACAATCCCTAATCTGTTTTAACTTCCACCAAACTATATGCATACTCACAGATAAAATCTGCCTTAAAACAATCAAAAAATAGTCCCAAAATAGATGGAGGTCATGGAACAACAATTTCCAACCACAAGCCCACAAGTTCGTACTAAGAACACAATTGTGATATTATATAAGAACTCACTTTTGCGGACTGTAAAAGTGGTGCAGCAGCTGATTACATCATTAAAAAACAAAATTTTGTTAAAAACAAAGGCTTTCTTCATAACCCAACCAACCAAGAAGAGAAAAGTCTCTTAAGTAACAAGAAAACTGCACAACAATCCTCAGGACACATGTTGTCCATATTTCCTGCACAATCATAACTAGCATATACTTTCTATTTTTCATGAAGAAACCATACTAAATATGCAAATATAATTGCTTACCTTTACCTTCAATTTGTAGGATCTCTCTAATAACACTAAAAGTCCCTTGTGGCTTCTTGTAAAGTCAAGAACGAGTTGAGAGAAAACATGGAAAGACAATCTGATTTTTGTTTATGTTAAATGACTTGAGTGAGCTACTTATAAGCCCCTTTTAAAGGAGCACTTGGCTGACTTAATTTTCAATTATAAGACTTATTTTATCAAGTAAATAATGTACCATTTTGCCCCTTTCACTTAGTCCTTAAGGGGCTCCAAATTAGTGGGCCTTTGCTGCCCATTTTTATTCTTACCTATACTTTATTAAGCTGGTGATGCAACTTCTTGGTCCTTTCATTTGGGCATTGAGGGGCTCCAAATTGATGGACCTTTGCAGCCCAAGTTTTGCCTTTCTCTTTAGTTAGTTTGGGCCTAAATTATCAAATGAATTGTGATGTCTTTGGGTTCTTTTTATATTCATCTTAGGCTGAAAATATAGTCCATTTATGATGCTAAAACATGGGCTAAAGTTACACCTCTAAGTAAACTTTATTCATAATAGGATTTGGACAGATTCGGCGTTGGCCCTCGTGTCCGTCTAGCTAACAAATTTAAGCTAAGCAAGTAGGTGACTCACCTGCTACATTCCTAAGTCCTACAAGCACCTCAATACTCTCACTTCATTTAAGACCTCTACCTCCCCAATTTGGCTTAAAGCTTATATACACTCACTCGTCTTAAACGTTAGACGTATATACAGTCCCCTAATTTGAAACTCAAGCACTTTTAAAAATAGTCGCTAAGTTGGCCAAGCCACATTATGTTCCATTTGCATAGAACTGGTATATGTAAGTTGTGGGGTGTTACAAAGAACATCTCAAATATATCTTGTCTTAGTGGTACAAATATAATATGATATATATATGTGTGTGTGTGTGTGTGTATGTGTGTGTGTGTGTCTATATATATATATATACACACACACACATGCAAAAGTCTCAATATGAATACATATATACAATGTGAAAAGATAATGATATGAAAAATATCAATAACATCGCAAGGCTATGTCAAGTGTATCAACTAGTATCACAAGGCCATTCACAAATCTCATACCATTACCCTCTCGTCAATAAAAAGATTATCAACGAAACCACACTCTTTAAGTCCAACAATATGCTCATATGTCTAGACAACATCACAATTATCATCAATTAACCACATACCTCTCCTAAGCAGTATCAAAAGTCTCATATTATCACATTAATATCCAACATCTCTCAATTCTCAAGACATTATCTCAATTTAATAATAGAAAAAATTTACTCATATTTTGGTACAATCGGTATCATATTTCCATCATAATTCTATATGTAACTCCGAATTCTCATGAATCAATCTACATCTTAAAATTATCGTATAAACAGATCCACTAACTCAAATCTAGTCCTAAAAAGGTAAGTGGAACCTACCTTGACGCCGAAACCGCACTCGAACAAGCTTTTAATCAATTCAAACCTCCAAACGAATCCTAGATCAATCAATCATTATCGAAAATAGACACTACGTGTCAAGAGGAGAACTTTATACCCATATTGGCATAAATTAGGCTTAGGGGCAAAATGGTAAAAATTATGGCTAAAATTTGATGTTCTTAAATCAGGAAATTAACTTAGAAATCAGGTTCTACATGAATAATGGAATCCATATGTGAAACTCTCACTAAAATTGAGTTCAAATCAGATGAGAATAACCATTTTAAATTTCAGAATCATATACCGAAAATCCCCAATTTTAAAAAATTCTAAATCATGAAATTCAAGAAAAAATCATGATATAAGTCATGAAAGTAAATCAAAATGATGTTAGGAATACTTACTAAAAAAATCTCTGAAAATGCTCGTCAAAAAATGCCCCCCAAAGCATGAAAACTCTTACTAAATGATAGACTCACCATTGGAAATCTTTTTACAGACTTTATGAAGAAAATGAACCAACTTCTACATGAGCACTACTACCCTCCCACTCATGAATTGGCTCATTTAGGAGGTGGAACTTGACGCTGTGGGTTCTACAATCAGTAGAAGCGTAGGAAGAATGCAACCAATCCCACCCAAGAATCACATCAAAGTCTACCATAGAAAGCTCAACACCTGAACCTGATGTGTTCTTAGATTTGCTTAACCTAGCTTTCTTGCCTTTTCTCACAAGACTGTGATATCCTACTCTATTGGACAGACTTCAACTTATCATCACCCAATTCCAAATATTTAGATCAAACCTCTATTTCACAGAAGTAATTAACTCAAAGTAAAAATTAAAGCATCTTAATATATTAACAAATGTTCTATTTGTTAACAGAAATAGAAGAGTTGATTATAGTTAATCAAATAAAATAACAACTTCGCTGTTATAGAACTAACAAGAAACTTACTTTCAAAATCCTAGAATCTCTAGAGGACTTACAATGAAAGTCTAATAGATGTACAACAACAAGAACAACTATGATTACATAAGCTATATGAGTTCTCACTGATCATGTATTAACTCAGAATAAAAATTAGATCGTCTTAAAATATTGACAAATGTTCTATCAATTAACAGAAACAGAAAAGGTGGTTGTAGTTCATCAAATAGAATTCCATCTTTGTTGTTATAGTACTCACAAGAAACTTACTTTCAAAATACTAGAATCTCTAAAGGACTTACAATGAGATTAAACTAGGTGTACAACAGCAAGAATAACTATCACTACGTCAGCTATTAATTCCTTACTAACCATATATTAACTCGGAATAAAAAACAAAGTTCAAAATGTAATAGATGATCTATCTATTAACAGAAACAAAGCTTTTATATATTAACAGAGCTTCAAAGAAAAGATCTTACATCATACTCAAAATGAAACAATTCTTTTCCTATACTTGTGATTGTATTCACAATAGAACTTCTAAGCAATCATAAGTTATAGATATATTAGCAGAACGTCTTAATGTATTAATAGTCACGCGTCTTAACTATTCTTTATAGTGATCCTATTGAGTTGCTGGTAGTCAATGCACATTCTAGGTGACCTATCCTTCTTCTTAACAAATAACAGTGGAGCACCCTAAGATGATTGGCTAGGTCTAATAAATAACTTCTCCAACAAATCTTTCAATAGTTCCTTTAACTCCTTCAACTCCGTCAGGGCCATATGGTAAGGGGGAATAGAGAGAGTTTGAGTATCGAGGAGGAGGTCTATGCCAAAATCTATCTCCCTTTCGGGATAGACATCAGGAAGGTCATTTAGGAAGACATCAAGAAACTCATTTACAATCGAAACTGACTCTATAGAAGGAACTTTGAATTCCATATCCCTAACCCTAACAAGATGGTAAAGACACCCCTTAGAGATCAACTTACGGGCTTTAAGGCAAGAAATCAACCTATCCTTGACCACCACATCTTGACTTCCCCACTCAAGGATGAGTTCATTTTGAAATTGGATTTAATCCTACAGGTTCTACAATCAATCGAAGCATAGTAAGGATGCAACTAATCCATTCCAAGAATAGTTCATTTAGAAATTGAAATTTGACCCTACGGGTTCTATAATCAATAGAAGCATAGTAAGCATGCAACCAATCCATCCCAAGAATGACATAAAAATCTTCCATGTCTAATTCAACAAGATCACAAGGCAACAACTTATGCAAAATGCAAATAGGAAAACTTCTATAAACTTTCCTAGCAATAATAGAGGTACCAATAAGAGTAGACACTTTACATGACTCATGCAACAACTCGGGGTCAACATGGAAATTTATAGCAACAAAGGGGGTAACAAAAGAAAGAGTGGCACCCAGATCAATCAAAGCATATTCATCAATGACAAAGATTTTCAACATACCGATAATAACATCGGGAACCTCACCAACCCCTTGCCTCCCATGAAAAGCATAAAACCTATTTTTCCTTAGGGCACCACCTGAAGGACCACCTCTATCGAATGGAACCATATTTGCACCCCAGCCTTTGCCACAGTTTCTTGGATAATCTATCTTCTTATAACCAAGATCCCCACATTCTTAGCATGTATTATAACCTTTCAAACATGGGCCCCTATGACCCTCTCCATATTTAGAATACACATCATTAGGAGCTATACCACCAACACCTTAAGCCCTAGGGAGGTCATTGGTAAATGCCCTATTAGTAGCATGATAAGAACCTTAGCTTTGATGGAACCGGTCATACCTTTGGAACTTACCCTCAAAATGGGCCCTCTTAGCCTTATGCCCCTTCTCGTCCTCTATTTCTCCTTCTCCATTTGCTCATCATAGGTCATAAACCAAGATAAGTCTATGTCACTAATTAGCATGGTAGATCGATATTCTACACTTACCAAGTTGGAGACCCCCATAATGAACTTATTCATCCTAGATCTAGGATCGACCACCACATGAGGATCATACTTTGAAAGTTGATTAAACTTGAGGGCATACTCCTACACACTCATAGAACCTTGTTTCAAGTTCATGAACTCTATCATATTAGCTTTTCTAAGCTTAAGAGGGAAAACTCGATTAAGGAAAGACAATTTGAACTCCTCCCAAAGCACCACATTACCTATTCCCTTCTCACCTTTCCATTGATCATACCATATTTATGCTACCCCTTTGAGTTGGTATGCCGCCAAATCCGTATTTTCATTGGGCCTAAGACCCTATGATATTTAATATTTTGTAGACCTTATTAATGGACTCTTGTGGATTGTCATCCACCCTTGACCCATCGAATACCAGACGATTCATCCTTATGAAGTCTCTTACCCTAGCTCCCAGGTAGTAGCATAAGGGGCTTGGGCCCCTTGATTGACTTAGTTGGCCACAACTTGGCCAAGCATAGTGAGAGTATCCTATAGCTCACCGTTGGTAGGTTGTTCCTCGGGAGTTTAGGCCCCTCTTCCTCGAGTATTAGGCATGATCTACCATAGCAAAGAATAATTTTTAGGGGGAAAACTTACCACAACTCTATAGCATGACTTAGGACATGAAGGTAGGAAATATTTCCTAAAACATCTCATAGCCTCCTATTCATAGTCATGGCATGCTTCATGACCATGAATAGGACTCTAATCGACGAGGTGTATTGGACTCCGAGGATCTATCAACCTAGTACTCTGATACCAAGTTTTTCATGACCCAAGCCTAGGGCCTAGATGTGACACGGAGAAGGAATCCAAAGGAACCCCAAACAAGCCTCTTAACTTATCATTACATATCATCGGTCGCGAAAGCATATAAAAGACATAAAAAGTAAGAATAGGGGCAAAGGGGCTAATGGAAAAAGCTTGCATAACATCATAATCAAGAGACAAGAGTCAAACTCATATCATAGATACATAATATGTCCAACAAACACCTCTAGTACTTAGATAAGAGAGGGGGACACGACAAAGCAATCGGGTTCACCCTCATAGTCAAAATAGACAATAAAGAAGAATATCTCAATATATAATAAGAGCAACATAGACTAAGGTCCCTGAAGTAGAGGACTCACCAACAAGCTTAAGTAGTATCGATCTAGCCACGTGGAGGAGGAGGATGATCAACTGGGCACTAGGGTTCCTACATGGTAATATCATGTAGGCATGAGTATGCATTAGTACATTTTAATGTACTAAGTATGTAGGATATGATACAACAAGGGATAGGCATCATAATCAAAATGCATAACAATAGGCAATAGGTTTAATATAATAATATGACATGTATGATCAATGCGTACGTGATTCATGCTCAAGTATCTCATACTTATATAGGATATCATATGTGTAGAAGAGACCAAGCTAGATTTCCAAAGTACAAACCCTTTTGTAGGTTAGTGATGATTTCACCCATTACCCTGGTATTTGAGGTACAAACCTCTCACCTAGTTTAGTGATAATTGCACCTATTACCCTGGTACATGAGGTACAAACCCCTCATCTAGGTTAGTGATAATTACATCTATCACCCTGGTGTGTGAGGTACAAAATCTAGGTTAGTGGTAATCTCACCTACCACCTTGGTGTTTGAGATTCTAACCCCTTAACTAGGCTATCCGGGCTCTTAGTCCCCTTTGACCAGGCATGGTCTAATGCAAGACTTTATATAGATTGTATTATATGCATAATCTCATTTTATCATCAAAATATCAATCATATCATATCTCATGCTTTAGACCTTCAATTCCTCAAGAAACCACATTCGGATATTTTATCAAACACCTAGAGAATGTATAATGCTAGTATAAACCATGAAATATAGAGATAAAATCATGTAAAAAAATCCATTGTAAAACCGTCAATCATCACCTGGCAATACCCTCAAGCATTATACATCAAAACCCCTCATCAAATCTTACAATAGATCTAAGCATTATAGCTCAAAACATAGCAAAACAGTCATAACTTTACATAGCTTTAACATAGTTCATAGACATGTTCATACTAGTAAACCTAATTATAAAATCAACATTAAATCATGCAAATTGAGTAAAAAGGAAATTAGGGCACGATGGGTGGAAGGACCCAATAGCTAAAACCTACATACCTTAGCTTTGAGGTAGCTCTTGATGAAGATTAAAAATGGTGGAGTGAAGCTTGAAGGAATTCCTTAGTTCTGGATGAGAGTTTTGAGACTTGAATTTGGGAGTGAAAAATATGGCTAAGTGTTTGAGAGTATATTGGGGAATGTTTGCGATGATATGAGGGTGAAATATGATTATGTATAGGTAAAAACCCATTTGGGAACACTTAGGCCCAAGACCCAAAAGTCTTGGACCCAGATAGAAAAACTTGACACAAAAATATATAGGAGTACGTCCTTGGCGCATCATGCCAGGGGCTTAGATCGTCTCTGGAAAGTACATTTTTGTGATTTTCAAATTTAACTACAGTTGCTCTTAAATTGGGATTAGAGCCCTTTTCCCTAATTTTGACCCCCTGAATAAGAATATGAAGTCTGATTTTTGATATCACACATGAATTTTGAGATCCATTAAATTTAAAATTCTAGGCATTCCGAGGCATACTTTTGGACACTCTTTAGGGCCGTTTCAGAATTCTTGGTTGATTAGGGCAAGGAAAATTACTTTTAGGGGTGAATATAAATTTTGACCCCTTAAATACCAAACCAGGTCAACAGTTTAAAAGTTGCGTATTAGGGCTACAACACCCTAACTATGAGTCGTAGGAACTCCGATGGCTCATAGGTCATAGTAGAGCTCAACACTTAGAAAAATAAAACTCCATACTTGGTCACTACGAACCCCACTTATGACTCATAGGCGACCCTACAAATCATAAGGTTGGCTCATAGTGGATGTGGCAACTTTTAAGTCCTTATTATTTCCCTCTACGAGGTATGACTATGAGTCATAGTCACTACAACTCGGCATTATCATAGAGGTTAGTCCAAGTGAAATTTTTCTCACATCTTCAGTTCTTCAGCTCCACCTGCAAACCAAACCAAAAAATACAACAATATTTAAAACATCACAAAACCAATGTTTTTAAAATTTTAAAACAAACAACACATTACTACCAAAAAATTTTTATAACCAAACACACTTAAAACAAAACAAAAATTATCAAAGATACTCTAGTTGCCTCCTAAGAAGCACCTTGTCTAACATCATGGCTCGAATTTGTCATTATCCATCATCAAAAATCTTCAAGGGCCCAAACTTCACTCTTAAACTCGTTTGGATATTTCATTGATTGGCAGATGTCAAACATGACCTCTACATCATTGACCCTGAACTAAAGATGACCCAAATCCATATCCACCAAGGCTCTCTTAGTGGCCAAAAATGGTCTTCCTAATATGATGGGCACCTCAAAATTAACCTCACAGTGAAGGATCACAATGTTTGTGGGAAAGATAAATTTTGGGAAAGATAAATTTATCAACCTTAACCAGCACATCAAGAAGTATTCCTTCTGACTTTTTAATGGTTTGATCCGCCATGAGCAACCACATTGTTATTGGAGTATGAGTGCCAAGACCAAGCTTTTTAGACATGGCAAGAGGTATTAAGTTAATACTTGATCCTAAGTCACAAAATACTCTTGCGAATTCAACATCACCAATAGTACAAGGGATGGTGAATGCACCGGGGTCCTCTCATTTTTGAATAAGACATTTGTCATGATCGCACTACATTATGGGAGCTTTTGTGAGAACTTTTGGCTCAAAGTGCACTTTTTTTTCACCACATCCTTCATATATTTGGCATACCCAGGTATCTTTTCCGAAGCTTCGAGAAGGGAAATGTTGATAGATAGTTGCTTCAACATTAAGAGAAAGTGCTTGAATTTTCCCTCCTCTTCCTTTTTCTCAAGTCTTTGAGGGAAAAGAGGAGGAGGTTTTTGAATCAGCTTAATTTTTTCGTGCTCCCTCACTTTTTTCTTTGCATCCCAACATTCTCTGAACCTTGTCTCTCAACTACCACTTCACCTCCAATACCCTTTTCATAAAATACATCCTCGATCACCGGCATAGGGGGATCTGTGGTGCTTTTGCCACTCCTTGTCATGACTGCCATGCAATGCCCTTTATTTTTTGGATTTTAAATGGTATTGGTTGGTAAAGTGCCCTTTTGGCATTGGTTCAATTGTGAAGAGACTTTCCCAAATTATTGTTCTAATTGTTTAATTGCCACTGAGTGAGACTCTATCTTTTGGTTTTTACTTGAAATGTCAAATTTCATTCCTTTCACGGTCTGATCTTGGTGGTCAGCTCTTTTCAACAACTTGTCTAACATCTCTTCAAGCCTCAAAATACTTAGCATGGCATTATGGTTATGAGGTGGCATATAAGGACCATTCCTATAGCCATCTCTTTAACCCCATTCGGCATCCGGCACTCTCTCTCTTTTATAGTAGCCACCTTGGTTATCTTTATAAGCACCATCATGGTTGTAGTTCGAACCTTGATTGCCAAAACCTTACCACTAGTAGTGTGAGTTGGACCCTTGGGGGTTGTTCCGGAAACTAACTACTTGATTACTCACGAAGCAAGCATCTTCATCAAAGAATGGATATTCATACATGGGAGCCTTAGGAGGTTGGTGAGTGACTGCTTGGACACTTACTTGGTTTTTCTTTAAGACCAAGTTCATACTTCTGCAAAGTTAAGCAAGTTTCTCCATGATCTCCTCGTTAACCTTTGCTTGCTCACTGTTGGTGTTCACCTCACAAGTAGTCTTCATTGCACCTCGCTCTCTTTGACCCCATACTCTATTTATTTTAACCACTTGCTCCATCCTTGCGGCTATCAATGCAAAAGGTTGGTCAAGAAACATACCTCCCATATTTGTGTCGGCGCAAGCTTGACTACTCTCATTAAGCACCCGATAGAAAATCTCAACCAAGGCATCATCAATAATCTTATGATAAGGAACGTTCCACAAGCATTTGGTGAATCTCTCCTATGTAATAAAATCATCTGGTAATTGCTCAAAATTGTGTATTTGATCTCTGAGCTTAAGCTTCTTTGGCCTTGGGAAATATCCCTTTAGAAATAATCTATAAAGCTCTGCCCAACTTGTTATTGTACCTGGAGGAAGCTCAGACAACCACACACCTGCATTAGTAGTTAGTGACAATAGAAACACCCACAAACCAATGACATCAAGTGAAAGATTCTGTGTCCCCATGTTATTCTTGCAGATGAAGATAACATTATGGAGAAGACGATGGGGAACCTCTGAAGGTAGCCCTATGAATAATCCACGATTTTGGAGCATTTGAAGTAATTCACTTGACACCGAGAATGTAGTGTCTACTGATAATGGAGGCCATAGTATAGCACCGATAACGTCCATAGCCATAACGTTCAAGCTATATTGATTCCAACCATAAGCGTTCTCGTTGAAATCCCTATGTTGTGGCCTATCATCCCTTGGGGGTGGATTTTCTTCTTTTCCCAAATCGCCATTCATATTCATATCTTTCTCAACTGTGACATCCTTATTCACTTGAGCCATTCTTCTAAAGAGTCGATGGATCTCCAAATTGATCGGAACTAAGGGATTGCCTTGGCTACTTGTGTTGGGCATATAATCTAGTACATCCTGCAAATCAAATCAACAATAACAACAAAAATAAAAGTTAAATACAAGAGAGTTTGGAAATTAATACTTGAACTAACTAATAGTGAAATCAAGTCAAGAACCTAGTCGTATTCCCCAGAAATGATGCTATAATTTTTGATGATGTTCACACTCTAATAAGAAAGCAATCGCTATCAACAATTAACCTAACTTGAGGTTAGGGTCGAATCCACAAGTAATACAGGGCTTGACTACAAGAATTCACTATCAATCACTTCGAACACCTGTAATTAAAATCCCCAAATAGGGGGTTTTGTGAATTAAGAACAAAACTAAAGATAAACACTATACTGACTAGGTGAGAAAAAACTCAAATTTAGGGACAACTTGAAAATAAAGTTCCCTATGGTTCGTTGACTCAATTACCTTAGGCAATATAACTCTAATTGGGAATTCGCATGCAAGACGGTAACTTAGGTTCTTCTAGTCCTCTTGTGATGGTGAAGGTCAAATTTCACCAAGGCACTTGGTCGGCAACCATGGTGTGCCAACTAACCATTACCTATTGTCCCAGTCAACCTCCCCTTGGTCAAGTTTGGTTAATTAGATGAGATTGCATCAGTCCAATCATATCATCTACTTTCCTTTTCCTATTCATCACAACCTTAGTAAGGATCATTATAGCAAGCGAGGTTTGGAGTTGGCCACAACCAAACATTAATCAAAATGAACAGAAATAAATAATACATGCAAAACTCAATCATAGAAAATGTACAAAACCTAGGTTATTTCATGTAAACTACCCATGATTCCAACAACCCCAAGTTATGGGTGCTTAGCTACTCATGGCTAATATAAAATCAACGATAATACAAATAAGTGACATAGTTGAGAATTTTACCCAAAGCAATATAGAATAAAAGCACCACAAATTGCAAACCATAAACTTTGATGAATGGAGAATGAATACAATGTGTGTCTTGTAATCCCCAAAAGTGGGTTTTCCAACTTGAAAGATAAAAATCTACTCTAAACCCTAGAAATATTCTAGAGAATATTCAAAGCGCATTATTTATCAAGATTCATGTCTGGACTCCTCAAATAAACCCACAAATAAAGTATTTATAGTATTTACCATTAAACCCTAAAAATTAAGTAGAAAAGATAGTTGGCAGTTAGTAGATCGCACAGGTACGACTCGTAGGATGACCTACAAGTCATAATTGGGGTCTTGTATCAGGCACTTTGCATTTTGGACTTGACTATTACGACCCACTATTATGAGTTATTCCTTGGGCTACGACTCATATGCTCCTTTCATAGTCTAGGCCTTCAGTTGATTGTCCAAAATTTTGGTTCTCTATTTCTTGCTATGAACCGACCTATCCTACGACTCGTAAAGTGACCTCGAAAGGCTGGCCTTCACTTAGCAGATTTTTTATTTTTACTCACTTTTCCTTGCTATGAGTTCACCTTACAACTTATACCTTGGGCTATGACTCATAGGTAGGCTCGTATGTCCTGTACTTCAGGAAAATCTACAACTTTCTCCAAAAAACATGCCAACCTACCTTTTCTGTAATAACAGCACAAAAACACATAAAACCAAAAAAAGATGCATTAAAACTCACAAAATATCTTGCTTTAGGTATCAAATGTATTGTATTTTGACAGCACATCAGTACTCCTCTTTTCCATATGGTCGAGGACAAATATTCTTTTTAGTGGTGAATGATGTAATGAACTAGTTTAGTCATTATTTGCTTTATCTGTAAAAATAATTATTTTACCCTTTCATAAGTTGCTTTGGGTCTACTTTGAACTATTCGAATGGTTAGAACTAAAATCTAGAGTTTTAAAAGTTGAAAATATGAGTTTTGGTCTTTTTGAAAGCTTAAGTTGTTAAAAAAGTGAGTTTTTGTGTCATTTTAAGTTTCAAAGGTTGGAATGGGGATCCATCAATTCCAGTAGCTCTAAAATGTTGAAACTAAAATACAGGAAGTTGTAGAACAAATTTGGAGTTAAAATGATGTTTTTAGACCCAAAATTATGATTTTAGTCATTTTCGGAACCAAAATTTGACTTTGGTCAACAGTCGGAGTTAAGAAGCTCGGATTAAAATTCC
>DF358766.1:40111-89152 GCA_000787875.1 Solanum virginianum | reverse complement strand
ATGTTGTTGTTGTTGTTGTTGTTATATTTTTCATTGTTGGCATCCTTATTTCATAAAGTAACCGTGCATTCTACCTTCTCGAGATTCACTTATAGAATCATATGAGTATGTTATAGTTATTCAATTTACATATAATAATTTAAAAAATAATAATAAAACTTTTTTTTTAAAATAAAATATGGCTTTTGATATGCAAATTTCCTGAGACAGACCTAATTAAAAATCTCTTATTTAAATAAAATCATCTTTTCATCTTATTCCTCAAATTTATTAAAAAATTAGTGTATTTTTCTTTTATAAAATTATAAATTTTACTCTTTTTAGACTTATTAATAAAATTTATTTATTTTTATATATCTTATTGATTTAGATTGAATATTTTCTTATCTCTATATGATAATAATAAAATATGCAAATTTCCTGAGACAGACCTAATTAAAAATCTCTTATTTAAATAAAATCATCTTTTCATCTTATTCCTCAAATTTATTAAAAAAATTAGTGTATTTTTCTTTTATAAAATTATAAATTTTACTCTTTTTAGACTTATTAATAACAATTATTTATTTTTATATATCTTATTGATTTAGATTGAATATTTTCTTATCTCTATATGATAATAATAAAATATGCACCTCTACAAGATAATAATAAAATTTGTATACGAAATTCCTGTACGTTGTTGTCGAGGCCGAACACGCGCAAAACACAACCAGTTCATATAAATGTAAAAAGTGTTAAAAAATTGACGTTATAAAAGCAGAAAGAGAGTTTAGAATCCAAAAGTTCGACTAAACAGGCTTTAGACGGTAGTCTTGTAAAACCCTCAAGAAGCCCCTTAGGGATCAAAGCCAATCGGTACTTCTCGTGAAACGGATCACTAATTCCTTCGAATCTATTTCTTCCTCAATGCCGCCTAAGGAGGAGAAGTGTCCAATCGATGTCGTAGAACTCGATAGCAGCGACGACGAGGGCACCGGCGTTCCCGTCGTCGGAATGAAAAAACCAGACATGCCGCGCGGTGGTAACTCACTGAGTAAATCACCGGTAATAGAAACGCCCAACGTCGTTGTTCCACCGGATTCTAGTTACAAGCCACTGGATTCTCGAAGTTTCTGGAAAGCTGGCAATTTTGAAGTTGGTCGAATCAAATCAACTACTATACATGGTTTATTTCTCCTCTTTTTTACTCTATGTAATTTTTTTTCGCAATTCAGAGTTTAATTTTACTTGCGACATGAGTTACGAGTACGTTCTTGTTTTTCGTTATGTTGGTTGTTGGTTACCTATAGGTGAATTGGAACATGCGCGTGTTCATCCCAAATTTCTGCATTCCAATGCTACTTCTCATAAGTGGGCGTTTGGAGGTAAACTTTATTTATGGTTGAGTAGGGTTTATCAGGTTAAGGTCAAATGCTTTCCGTTGTATTTGTTGCAGGGTTTTATTCGTGCTACATCGAATGGTGTCTTTTGTTGGTTGTACTTTGTATTATAATAGGAACTATCTTTTATCTATTTAATGAGGGACTCTTGTCTTAATGAGATTGTTAAAGAAAACTTGCATGACACATTTTGTAAGCCAGTGCGTTTACTTCGGATTATAAAAACTAACCCAAGGATTCTTTCAAGGTTGTCTAAATATAACTGTTTGCTGTTTATTTACACGTGGCACTTTGATCTACTATAAAACTTTGGATTATTTTTGGTTGATAGAAGAGCATAGTGCCAATCTTATTTGTCATAGTCTTATGGTGGTGGAAGATAGTTAATTAATAGGTATATTTCTGTGCGAGTCCATTCTGCTCTTACTATTTCATGACCACTGATATTTTGAATGTCACTGCAGCAATAGCCGAGCTTTTGGATAATGCTGTTGATGAGGTATTCTACTGTGATTTTGATTATTCTGTTATATTATGTTTTACGAGGTGGAAATAGAAGTTCAGGATTTCACTTATAATGTATTGATTCTACTTGAAATCTGGTTTCTGTTGAACTACAGCTTGTCACCCATATATCTTTAAGAGTTCTGCTATATCTTGTTGTTTTGGTAACATATCCCATGCACCGTTCCTCTCTCCCATTAGAACCGTTCTCTTTTTGTTTCTATTATTATTTTCTTTTGTCTAATGACATTTTTCTATGTCTTTATCTGCATGCTAGATAAGTAATGGTGCAACTTTTGTGAAAGTTGACAGGATCTCTAACCCTAGGGACAACTCTCCGGCATTGCTCTTCCAGGGTGTGGTATTGCTGTCACTTAAGGCATCATTATCATACTATACTTTCACCTTCTTGCAATTGCCATAATATGTACTATATCATATTTTGCAGATGATGGGGGTGGTATGGATCCAGAACGTCTTCGCAAATGCATGAGCCTGGGTTATTCTTCAAAAACATCAAACTCAACAATTGGACAATGTTAGCATCTTCCTAGCGTTTCAAATAATTGGATCTTTTGTATTAATTTGTGTTAATGTCATAATCAGTTTTTGCACTCATTGGTGCTTGGGAATCACTTATAGTCGTGTGAGATTTTGAGGCATTTCATGTTTGCTTGACTTTTCCTGTAGATGAATAGGCTACGTGATATTTTTTAAAGTTACCCTTTTTTTTTAACCTGGATTGTAGATGGTAATGGATTTAAGACGAGTACAATGCGGTTAGGAGTATATACACACATATATATTTATTTATTGAAGATAGGGGCAAGGTTTGCATACATTCTTACTCCACTTGTGAGATTACACTGGGTATATTTTTGTTGTATATAAAGCATCTTCAACATACCAATGACATAATCTTAGATAGAGGTTATGGAAGTCAAACATTAGTGGAGATGGTTAGTAGGTAGTTGAGCATTGTCTCGTTTCCCCATGGAATAGCCATGGTGTTAGTTTTGTGTACTATACCGGTTTTCCTGTTCATACTAATTGTAGTAGAATCTTTCTCGTAGTTGTCTGTCCTATGATATTTGATACTTGTTATTTTTTGTGCTTTGGTTATCGCATTATTTGGTTGTTTTTATTGCTCCTTGTTTTCTGGATGCTATGTTATGCTTTCCCTATTATTTGCTATGTCCGCTTTTCTTCTGTATTTTTCTTTTTTTAATTGCTTTGATGTGCATTACGCGTGCTGTGCATTACGCGTGCTAAGTGTGTCTCAAAAAACCTCTCTACCTCCACAAGGGAGGGATAAGGTCTGCCTACACTTTAACCATCCTAGTCCCTACTTATGAAATTACACTAGGTATGTTGTTGGTATGTGTGTAGTGTGTACATATATATGAGCTGTTTTGTGAATTACCAACTCTAAAGGTTGTATTATTTCTTATTTTATAATTTAATTCAAACAATATACCCCATAATGAACACCAAGCCACTCACCTTTTAAACTCTTCTATTAGTAAATATGTAAACCAAACTAAGTTATTCGAGGCGAAGGAGGTGACATCTCTAATGATTTTGGTGGCTAAAATGCCAGTTTTCCTTATAACAATATTTGTAATATCTCCGATGACGGGGTGCCTTCTGATTTCCCTAGAGAACTATGTTGTGTAGTTTCTCTATTTACTGGCATACATCTTTTTAATGGGGTGGGGGTGGGATCGGGATAGGGGTGTTCCCGCAAATAAGATTATTTTCATTTTTAGTTATCTTTTAATACTTCCATTATTGTCTGTCAGATATAAAACTAGTGATGTCAATTACAACTTGGATCTTACAAGTACCGAATTGACACATTAGGTATTTAGTATAGCTTCTTTAAGTTGTGCACATCAATTGGAAGAAAGTGCATGTTCTATTTAATCGGTATTGTACAAGTTGTTTCTTGCTTAATTCCCACCCTTCTTGTGTTTTTTTTTTCTTGCATTTTTTGTTCCTAGAGTATATTGGTTATGTGCAGCGAAATGTATATTAGTTTAAACTTTGAAATCACATTTGTCAAAAGCATTGTTCAGGTTATCAAGTGCTTCACATTCGGGAACAAGGGAATCCCTCTTTTTACTACTTTCTCACGATTGCCAAGTTTGTTAATAGTTCTGTAAAGATATGGCACCCGAGGCTAACTTAATCCAATAATAGGCTTGCTCATGAGGGGAGGATTGTCCAAATCCATGTAAGGAGTCTAATTTGTCATTCCTGTTCTGATGTGGGACTTCTTAACATTCCTTGCACGTCTAAACCTAACCAAAGATTAAGTAAATTAAGAAAGATAAATTGGAGCATGGACACTAGAATATGGGGGCTCAATGTCGATGAACAAAGAATTGAGATGGGTGTGACTCTGATACCATGTATAGATATGGCCGCTGGGGCCAACATCAGTGAACAAAGAATTTGGATGGTGTGACTCTGATCCGATGTAAAGATATGGCCCCTAGGCTTGACTCTATAAGCTAATCGATGAGGGGAGGATTGTCCAAATCCATATAAGAAGTTCAATTTCCATATCATTTCCTGTTTGGAACTTTTAACAAGTTCATTTGCTTCTTCCGTTTTATTTGTGTATGTCACGGGTTCAAGCTTCGGAAACAGTTTCTGGTAGAAATGCAAAGTAAGGCTGCCTACAATAGACCCTTGTGGTTTGTCCTTTACTCGGACCCTGCACATAGTGGGAGCTTTAGTGGATTGGCTGCCCTTTTTTACTTTTAAACAAAAATCTGCAACTATTTTAATATTTAGAAGCTCTTGAACAAGCTTACCATTATCATTATTCTTTTGGACAATAGTGATGCTCGGAGGAATTTGTGTACACCTTGACTGATGTACTGGGTATTGCTATGTTTAACCAGTACAATTATTGAGTAACTCTGCCCACCGAGAATTAAGCGAATAAGAATTTACCAGTGTTGCTTTTGTTGGGATTGGAACCCCTTGGTTTTCAAGATGGTTACTCCAATTTTTTGATCACTAGGTTGCAATGGAGTGGAACAGGCTTATATTTGAACAGATAGTAATTCTTGTATGGAATGAATCTGAATGAGTTGGAGAAAAATAAAAGAGGAAGGACTAAGGAGCGACTCAGAAGTTGATTGACGGGGGTTTGTTTGCATTGTTCTGCTTGATATGTAGCAACATACTATTTTGAAGTTTACTGCTCACTGCTGTTACCAAGCAATTAGTAATGTTGCCAGAATTGATGTTGTGCCTGGGAATGTTGACGAATTTTGATATTTTCTGCACTTTTATGGTCTAGCCGAGCAACTCAAAGTGTTGGCCTTCTGTCCTATACATTTCTTCGGAGAACAGGGCAAGATGATGTGATTGTTCCAATGGTAAAAAGTCTTTACATTCTGTTGGAAATTGTAATATTTGGAGCTTGAAGCTTGTAATCTATTTCTGAACATGAACATCTATTCTCAGTTTTCCTTTTTGAACTGAAAATGAGTGCAGATCGATTTTGATATCTCCGACCATTGGGCTGAACCAATATTTTATGGCTCTCAAGATGATTGGTCAACTAACTTGAAAACAATCCTTGAGTGGTCCCCTTTTGCAACAAAGATGGATGTGCTGCAACAGGTTGGTTGTAATTGGTACATATACTTTAAAGCTACTATTTTATTCTATAAAATTATTTTGTATGAATTATCGTTTTGTGGGATTCCACTGGGTATGTTGTTGTTGTTGTATCGTTTCTAGAAAGTTACTTTTATTGATTAGAGTCTGTTGTAGACTCTGAGCTTTGATGTGCAATCTGAATTTCTTCTTTTATTTTTGTTTTTGTTATGAGAGCATGCCATGGTCACAGTATAAGAATCTAATATAAAATATCCATGTGTATTAATTCATTAAGCATACAAAGCACACACCCGCTAAATTCGAGCGAACATATACTTCCTCTATCTCAACTTTAGTATACACATTTTTGAGATGACATGGTTTTGATGTTAGAGGTGAAAAAATGTATGTTGCTTCCTGTTAAATTGTGGTACATGTGTAGCCTACTAGTTACTTCAGGATTTTTAAGGATGGAGGAGAAAAGAGTTGACAAGTTGAACGGGAAACTGTAAAATGGATCACATTTATCTTTCACCATTATGTAAAGCGTATTAAAATTTCACTTCATATTGGAGCTGAGATTGCTTTTTAGATTATGCAATACATATTCAACTTTTAGTTCTAAGTTCACTCGCTTTATTTAGGAAACCATCTCTCTAGCCGTCAAAGGTAGGGATAAGGTCTGCGTACACCCCACCCTCCCCAGATGCCACTTGTGGGAATATGCTGGATATGTTGTTGGGCTATATTGTGGATATTTTGTGAGTTGGTACTATCTACATGTTTAGTATGTTAGGCATATAAAATATCTGATAAGTGATATTGTAAAGTAGGAAAAGATAACTAGTATCATTAGGTTTCTCTTCATGGAGGTGACACCTGCTACATAATTGCATTCAGCTTCTTTGAAGGTTTGATCAAGTGAGCCATGCTTCCTTAGACACAAGCCACGGAACATAAGAAACCTTCAAGGGTGCTTTGTTGTGCCAAATCTTCTTCCAAGGTCAACGGTCAGTGTTGGAAGAAGTCAGTGACATTTAGCATTAACAAAGGAGATTTCACCTGAACGATACCTTCATAGTATAGAATTATCGTTGTGTTGATCCAGGATGATGGTGCTAACAGACTGTAATGGATAAGAAAATCTTGCAATTTCCCAATCATTTAGATTATTTCTTAGAAATAGAATCCATCCTCGGGCATTAGAAAATCAGCTATGGAATAGTTTCCACCTGCAATTATTTTTAGAATTACTTTTATTTGTTGTTACTGAATGCTCTGTCTTTTCTCTTGTATGTTCTTCAGTTTGATGATATAAAATCACATGGAACTAGGATTATCGTCTACAACCTATGGCTAAACGATGAAGGCATTTATGAACTAAACTTTGATGACGATGATGAGGTATGTCTATTTCTTGAAAACATTTGACTCGGCTTGCAGACTCCTGTGAAGCACAAACCTCAGGGTAGTGTGTCTATGGCTGTCCTTAGAGCTTGTTTTGTACAAGGAATAACTAAACCAGGGATAAATTTACCCATGTTTGGTTGGGAAAAATTGCAGGATAACGTATCCTGGGATTGAAGTTCTATTTTCTTCCACATTGAGGGTGGGATAATAATCCTGGGGTAACTTTTTCCCCAACCAAATAAGGCCTTATTCCTAAACACAGGGGAAAAAGATGAAAAAAAGGTTTCAATTAATAAATAGTTTTTGATGATCCCATCTATGTCAAATGCTCTTATAATGTAGGAAGCTCATTGTTCCTTCTCCTTTTTTTGTTTTTAGGTTTTGTTTGAAGAAGGTAACAGTTTCATACATAATGGTAGCAGTAAGCTGCACAAATTGTGAAGTTACCCCTTAAATTTACAACACAAAAAATGAAAAGGATGCAGCATACTTCTAAATGTAATCTTAGAGATAAAATAGATTCTACATCTACAATTTCATCTTTACACCAAAAGTCGTACAAAACCCATAATTCTCTTCATATGATAAATAGCTAAATGTCATCTCCATTGGGCTTTTAACGATAACACTTCCTCTTATAATACTGTGTGGCGTTGTGTTATAAATTTGGAATCGCTGGTTATGTTCCCAAGGCTCCTGGAATATTTGCTCCTTTTTCTGCCTCATCCTTCTCTTGCTATTTAAAGGATGTCCATTCTTTCTTTTTTTGGTCATCAGGATATAACGTTGAGAGATGAAGCTAATCATGGAAATACCTCAAAAACAAACAAGAAAGGGCGTGAACTGCAATCCCATATTTCCTATCGCTTACGCTACTCTCTAAGAGTAACCACTTAATTTTACTTAATTCCTATTAACATCCCTTCCAATTATTTTGCCAATGTATCTTAATGCTTCCTTATATCTCTTCTCAGGCATACGCATCCATATTATACCTCAAAAAATTCACAAAATTCAGTATCATACTAAGAGGGAAGCCTGTTGAGCAGTATAATATACTTGATGATTTGAAGCTCTCAAAAGTAATCACGTACAGGCCACAGCTTGCTGGAACATCAAAGGAGGTACAGAATGATAAGGGTTCTTGATTTTCCTGCTTAGGGGGCTGTATGTACAAATTAGACTAGAAGTCCAACTTTAAAGTGTAAATTGTTTATTGATTTAAATGTTCACAATGAGAACAAGACAACGGTTTTACCATTATTATAGTGTTAATGAGTTCTTCTCATATATGATTTTCTGTGTTGTGGGTGCCTACTAATTGCAATTTGGTTGTGAGGCTTGTGGTTATATTTGCTTATCATCTAAATTTGTGGATTCAAATAGCTTTTCTGTTGCAGATCTTGGTTGAAACAACTCTTGGCTTCGTCAAGGATACTCCGTCACCAGTTTGTGGATTCAATGTTTACCACAAAAATCGCCTAATCAGGGTATGCGATGTTGTGACTGGAGAAAATGTTACATGCGATATCTTTTTATTTTTTTGAGAAGATTTAATGTAGCAATATCTTGTTTAGAAGATTTAATATAGCAATATCTTGTTTCTCTTAGTTGAAGATGTTAACAAAAAGCTTATCTGATTAGGCCTGGTTTAACCCCTCCCCCCTCTCAACAGAAAAGAGAGAAAGGAAAGAGGACAAACATTTGAAAAGACCTTGAAGCTCTCACTAAATTTTGGGATGTAAGCGAGCATATAGGGGCATTCAAACATTGCAGTTGGCCTGAACTGAATTTTCTGGACTTGAGATTATTGAATAGAATTTTTTCCTAAGTAACTTGAAATTGCCTATTGCTGATTATGTTCTTCTGGGTTTTCTTAGCCATTCTGGAAAGTTACTGCTGATGGTTCTTCCAAAGGGAATGGTGTCGTTGGTATGTATTTTAATTATTCAGACCTGCTTTTACCCATTATGGGATGCCGATGATGTACTCACTGCTCTTGATTCAGGTGTTTTGGAAGCAAATTTCATAGAACCTGCACACGACAAGCAAGATTTTGAACGATCTTCTCTGTTTTTCAAGCTGGAGACTAAACTAAAGCAAATGGTGATGGATTACTGGTATTTTCTGTGCTGTAATTTCAGATGTTTAACGGAGTCCATTATCTATTTGTTTGTTCTATTATGTAAATTTGTAGGTCATATGTTCAGTTCCTTGTTGATTAAACAAAACCGACATCACAGCTAAATCTTGCTTCAAAACCCTTGGGGTCGTTTGATAGAGTGCATTAGAGAAAATTAATGCATGCATTAGCTTTTATTTCAGCTTAGTAAGAACAAAACATTTATATAGCTAAGGTGCTGACAAATCTAGGTATTGGTCCAAGTTATATACCATGGAAAAGTTAGCCCAAGGTTGACCAGACAGCTAGCCTTAAGATTACAAATTGGAACTGAAACTCCATTTAAAAATCTCCTGTTTCTTTCATTCCAAATAACCCAAAAGATACAAATTTGGAGGCATGATCCAGATTTTCCTGATGGATTTTCTAACTTCCCTACCGCCCCAACTAGTGTAGGCATCTCTGATATTGAAGGGGATGGACCAACTTATGCCAAAAGCCGCTAGGAACACGTTCCAAAAGTGTGTTTTAAAAGGGCAGTGAAGCATAAGGTGGTTGATGCTTTCTGAAGTTGACTGACACATGTAACACCTTTGACCAGTTGGAATCTTCTCCTCATAAAATTGTCTAGAGTGAGGCATGCTTCTTTTAAGGCTGTCCAAGTAAAACACGAGACTTTAGGGGGAATTTTAGTCTTCCAGACTAACTTCCAGGGTCAGAGATCAATCATCATCTTATTGGAGCTCAGGTGTTCATATCCTGCCTTGACTGTGTATAAACCTTTACTGTTGAAGTCCCATTTTAACTTATCACTGCTCTGAATGTTGATGTTGCAGTTCTCTAAGCTTTTGAGCAGATTCAATAACTCTTCAAATTCCCAATCTTGCAAATTTTTCAAATTCCCAATCTTGCAAATTTTTTCTTAGGTTCAATTTCCAAGAGTTGCCATCCCTGTACTGAGCAATACAATAATTAGGATGTCTGGCGATGTTAACTATATTTGGGAAGTCTTCTTTCTAAGTGGAATCTCCTGTCCATTTGTCTAGCAGAATTTGATATGGTTCCCATTCCCTACCTCAAAGTGAGTTTGTTTGAAAAAATCATCCCACAAGATATTAACGGCCTTCCATAATACAGTTCTGTAGGGAAGTGTGGATTGTTTTGTACACCATTGGGTGTTACTGCCATTCTTAGCCACAATTACCTTTTTCCACAGGCTAGCATCCTCCTCCTGAATGAACCTCCAATGCCACTTCATAAACATACACTTGCTATGAATAGCAAGATTCTTGATACCAAGGCCACCAAGATGTTTGGGAAGAGTGACTTTGGCCACTTCACAAGGTGTAATTTGTGAGACACTGTGTCCATCCCATAAAAGGTCTCCTGATTTTATTTAGACGCTTCAAGACTTGTCAGGTATTGGGAAGAGAGACTAAATATGTTGGGATGCTATCCAAAGCACTGTTTATTAAAGTCAATGTTCCTCCTAGCGAAAGGTACTGCTTTGCCATGCAGCCAGTCTTTTCTCAAATTTCTCAATAACCCCATTCCATATTTCAGTTGCTTTATGTGTAGCCCCCAAAGGTAGTCCCAAATAGGTTGTTGGGAAATTGCCAATGGTGAACCCCATAATATCAGCGAGCTCTACAAAATCTGGCACCACATTAACAGGATAAATAACACTCTTCGGCATGTTAATATGAAGGCCTGACATGCTGACGATGCTTCAAAAATCATGAGGGTGGGATTAAGGTAGAGAGCTTGTGATTTTTCAGCACCACAAAATATAAGTGTCATCTGCAAATAGTAGGCGTGAGATGGACATGAGTCTCACTGTTGGTTCCGATCCTGAAACCCTCCAGTCACTCTCTCTGTTTGGCTTTCTCAAGCATGCAACTAAGACCCTCCATATCTAGGATGAAGAGAAATGGAGAGGGAGGATCCCCTTGTCCGATCCCTCTCATGGGACAAAAGAGTTCCACTGGGCCACTATTATAAATAATGATGGAATATTTCACAGTAGACATGCTATATCTCATCCATCCGATCCATTTTCCCCCGAATCCCATTTTCCTGAGAATT
Source organism: Solanum virginianum (assembly GCA_000787875.1). Classification (NCBI taxonomy): domain Eukaryota; kingdom Viridiplantae; phylum Streptophyta; class Magnoliopsida; order Solanales; family Solanaceae; genus Solanum; species Solanum virginianum. Next base: position 78,028 of record DF358766.1, on the reverse strand, counting down.
GAGATTAGGAATGCCCAGTTTATTTTGTCAAAATCTTTTCTACATCAGGCTTAAAAAGGAGGCCCGCTTCCCCATTTTTCTGCTGCCAGTCCAAAATTTCATTAGCTATGAGTGTAGCGTCTGTGATTTGCCTGCCTTTAATAAAAGCATTTTGATATTCTGAGACCATTTTTCCAATCACCTTATTGAGTCTTTCAGCCAGCACCTTAGCTGTGATTTTATAGAAGCTAGCTGTTTTTTATATAAGCTACCAATAAGACTAATGGGTCTGTAGTCAGCGCCATGGCTGCTTTTCTTTTTGGTATGAGGGCAGTGAAAGATGCATTAAAAGACTTTGCCATATGACAATTGTGATGGAAGTGATTGAGAGCTCCAAGTATGTCATTCTTAATTGTGTTCCAATTCGTATGTTAAAGTGCTATTGTAAAACCAACTATGTCCAGGGGCTTCGGCAATGGCACAAGATGTCACTGCAACTAGCACTTCTTCCTCACCAAAAGTTGCTTCCAAACCCTCTTTTTCTTCTGTTGTTAGGCATCCCATCCATCCAAACGTTGTCAGTCTCCAGTTTTCTTCATCTGTATAGAGGTTCTGGTAGAAGCTGAGTATTTCTTCCTTTATTAGCTCTTTTACAATCTCTTGCTCCACTAGTAGTTTTCTGTTTTATCTTCTGTTGGCATTTGCAACCCTTTGGAAGAATTTAGTATTTCCGTCACCCTCTTTCAACCAGAAATATTTGGACTTGTATCTCCACGAGGCCTCTTCTGCTTTGGCCACCCTCTGAATTTCCAATTTGAGATTCATAATGTGAGATTTTTCCTTGAGTCTTCATTCTGCCTTCAGTTGCCTGCTCAAGTATTGGAAGTAAGTTCAATGCTTTGCTTGCCCTGACTTCCACTTTGCCATATTCTTCTTTATTCCATTTGCTGATATCCGTTTTCATTTGCTGATATCCGTTTTCAAGTTCAATTTTTGAGCTAGTATGTAATCTGGGAAACCATTAAAATTAGAGCTCTCACCATCCTTTGACTTTCTCAGTGAAACCATCATGTTGTTTCCACATATTCTCAAATTTACAGTATGAAGGGTTAACAGACCAGTCACCACTCTCCAGTACTGTGGGTCTATGATCAGAAGTTACTTTTGGGAGGGCAAGCTTATTCACGGCTCCAAATTTGTTACTCCATTCGGTAGAAACAAGAAATCTATCTATTCTGGAGGCTTGAGTTGAGTCCTTACCCCTGTACCTAGTGTGATGAGCAGCCTGAAGAGGTAAGTCAATCAACTCCAAGTCCTGAATAGATCTGAAAAGTTCTTCATCGCTCTTGATATTCTAATGCAATTAAACCTTTCATGTTCAAATCTACAGACATTAAAGTCTCTTCCAACTATCCAGATCAGCCCATAGCCCTCTAATATCAGCTAATTCATTCCAAAAATCTGTTCTTTTCCAATTTGAATGTGGCCCATGTACCCCACCATCTGAGATCTCCCTGTAACCCTTCAAACATTGAAGTGATGGAGTATGTGCCCCTCAGAAAATCTCTGCGATTCCATCGTCTCTTACCCCCAGAATATTGTGATAACCCAGCTCCTTCCATATGATTTTAGTTCCACCCAGTCGACCCATTTAGATCCCCAAATCTGCTCTGCTACGGCAGCAGACCATTCTTCAATTTTTGTTTCTTGTAAACATAAAACAAACTATTTAATGGTTTTCACTTTTTTTTTTGGGTCGTTGAGCTCCCGCACATTCCAACTTATCCCTTCCCTGAGAAGCTTCACACGCCCGACACAGATTTGCTTCATCAATTCTGATGCTGCTAGTAAACCCCCTCCGTTGTTCAATCAGAGTGAATCATCAATCATAATCTTCACTAATGTTTAATAACTTGAATGATTTGTCGCCTGCCATAAAAAATGTTCTCTCCCATATCTAGAAAAAGTAATGGATGGGCATTCTTCAAGAGTTTTTACTTCCTATGTCATTTGTATACATATACATACATACATACATACATATACATGTGTGTGTGTCTGTATATACACGTATATTATTGGGAAGGGGGAATAGATGTAGTTCAATGGTAATTATGCCTTGAGTTACAAGTGGCTCTCAAAGGATGGCTTGTTCTGTAGAACAGGTATTGCAAAATGTGAAATAGTGAAGACTGAAACATGTAATTTGACCTTGCTTCTGACTTCAGATGGTTCTGATTCATTTTGTTGGCTAATATCCACATAGGCTCATGTTGAGAATTTTTAAAGGTTAAACTAGTGGCGATCTAGTAATTTTGTCACTTTTTCGTTAGAATTGATTCATAGTCAAAACTCTGCTTGAAGTCATGAGGTAGCTAAAGTGCAAGTGGCCGGTCATGATTGTCATTGCTCCCACCCAAGATTAAACCTTGGCTGTACCTTTCTCCTCCTCTCCGTCTCCACGTACCTACTGGGCTACCAGACCTCTGAAATTTACTTCCCAAATTGTAATGTTTCATCATTGTATTCTTCACTGTTAGCCATTAAAATAGTAGTACTTCTAAACTTGTGATATAGTGATGTTCCTGGTGAGTGCAATACAGGAAAGGTCATTGTCACCTGATAGGATTGAAGCCTCTTGAACCTCATTTGCTAAACCTTCAGCGGGAATCTTTTGTTCCAGCCCAAGTTCAAGTTGCTAATGCGCATAAACAGTCGCCAACAGACTTTCAAACAGTTAGAGGTCTTGCAGCTCATACCAGGCCACATTTCCATTCTGCACAAAGTGGCAACAGTGGAAGAACCAACTGCAACGGGGAATTGCCAGCTGTACAGCCTATTACAGGGAATGCAACTGTAGGACCTGGTTCTTTCTTTTCTCAGTGTTTTTTCGAGTCACTTTTTTGTTTATGGTGCTTTTACATTGTTGATGAGTTAATATTACTACATTCATGTTCGTAAAGATATTAAATGTCTACTTGGTTAGTGTCATTTTATTAGAGTATTTACAAAACTGGCGTTGACAGTTTCATCCCTTTATTGGGTATATTTGCAGGGGTCTGTTAAAAAAGATGCACAAATACCCAGTTCAAGTTGCATGTCTATTGATCAGATTTGTGAAGAAAATATCCAACTCTTTAGGAGGTACATGTTTGTTTTTTTAGAAGCTCCTTAAGATACAGCTGCACGGCATACATTTAGCCTTGCATGATTGTTCAGTCATGATGGATTTATACACTTGAGAGTCATTTGGTACCTCATATAGGATGAGGTGGGACTATATCCCCTTAGATTGGATCGTTAATAACGGGATTCTTTTGTCATATTGGATAAGGTGGGGATTATATCCATCCATATTGTATTTCAATTAGGAATTTGTAGGCCAAATTGAAATTATCTGTCCTACGTATGCTAAGCTGAAACTCTCGGATAAAATCTTAGCACAAAATGACCTTTAGACAATGTTTAGCAATTTTGGAGCTTTGATACGCAAAGGAAACCGCAAGAACGATGACATACATAGTTTAATCCCCCTAAGTGGGTTTGAAGAGGTCGGTGTGTACGTAGATGTTACCTCTGCCTCCACAAGGTTGTTTCTGGAAGACCCTAGACTCAAGTAATGTATATCAAAGCAATATGAAAAAGAACACACAAAAGTAAAGAAGATATAATAAATAACAGAGAAATCATTACATGACATTTAGAGAAAAAGCAACATTAACAACAAAGTGATGCGATACTCGAAGCACTAGAAACAATAGGTAGTAGCAGAAAAGATATTATGGGAATAATACTGCTAATATTCCCAACTACTACCGAGCCTATCCCATAGGAAAGTGAGACAATGCTCCACTACCGACTAACCTTCTACCCTAATACTCCTATCTAAGGTCACGTTCTTTGTAAACTGAACATGCACTATGTCTTGTACAATCACCTCTTCCGATTTCTGTCTATTTCTACCTTCCTCTGCCTCTCTTCAAACCCACCAGTGCCAACTTCTCATACCTCCTCACTGGAGCATCTGTACATCTTTCTCTTCACATGCTTGAACCATCTCAACATCGCTTCTTCATCTTATCTACCACAGAGGCTACTCCCACCTTGTCATAGAATCTTCATCCCTAATCTTTTATCTCCTAGAATGCCCACATATCCGTCTCATTGTCCTCTTCTGGCACTCTCATTTTTTGAACAAGTTCTTAACTAGCCAACACTCTGCCATGTACAACATAGTAGGCCTAACTACTACTCTATTGAACTTGCATTTAATTTTTAGTGGTACATTTTTGTCACACAGGACTCTGGAGACGAGCCTCCGTTTCGTCCACCCTGTGCCTATACGATGTGAGACATCATCGGTGTATCTCCCATTTGCTTTGATTAAAGACCCAAGAGAAACACTCTCTTTTGCTACTGTAGGACTCTTCTAAGTATGCATTATTGTAATTGTTTTCGTATTCTTCTTTGGCTGGTTTGCTCTTGTTGTGTTACTAATCTTTCATTTTCTTTTTAATAATTGCTTTCTTCTTCTGGCGGGCTTATCTTCTGGTTCTATTGTCTATTCATTCTTGCTGTCGACATGTCACGACCCAAAAACTTTTAGGTGTGACCTGGGTTGACTTACAAGGTGAACCTTGTACCTGATGCTAAGACGGAAGTAAACAATTATAAGTGCTAAATATAACGGAACAGAATATGAGCCATCTTTATCCCACTCTGCTAGTATTGTCAAACCTGGTCAGAAAAATGCATCGCTGGAGGCAGGAGCTGCACATGTTTAATTGTGAATTAACTTAAAGTGGAAATTAAAGGATTATGATGTAATGCAAAAAAGTCATTTTTATCCCCCTTCATTCGAGTAGAAGAGAAGCCTTCAACGTGGCGAGTGGCAGGAAAATCAGTGGTTGTAGTGGCACAAAGTGTCTTTTCTAGCAATCAATGAAAGCTGGAATGGACTGTGGAGGAGACCTAAGTTGAATGCCAATAGAGTCAGAAAGTGGCAGGTGATTCTTCTCTTATGTATTAAGCCTTGGTGGACACAATTACCAGCACTTGTGTTGGTATAAGGCCGCAATTAACCGGTGGATTAGTTGAGGTGCGCGTACGATGGCCTGGACACCACTTCAGTTGCAAAAATATTTGTTTCCTCTCAAGTTTGTTGATGAATGGATTAGTGACAACCACCACATGCTTCTTGTGGAATAGGCCTTCCAATATGAGTACATGATCTATGTTTTGAACCTTCTCTTGAATTTGCTTTTGCACTTAAATTCGCTTTAGGAGATTTAATTCTCTATTTTCTTATCTTCCAGCTTTTGGCCTCCTTTAGCAATTAAAACTGATTGGCTCTGCCAATGAGTAACATTTTGAATCTTTGTTTCACAGGTGTGAAGCATTCATCCAGAGAGAAACCGAGTTGAAACGTACAGTATGTAGCACTTCCATGCGGAGCATGTGTTTGATAATTTTAACTTTGCTGTTGAAATTAATCTAATGATGCATCCTTATTTCTGACAGGTAGAGGAGCTGGAAAAAGAGTTGGAGGACACTAGAAAGAAATCTTCCGAGCTTTCTTCGCGCATGGAAAGTCAGAAAAAGCTTAAACTTTTGAAACAACTTGGAGAGAAGGCATAGCAAAGGGTCTTATCCTATCATGAATTGTGTGTTCAGCTGGACCATGACAAATTAATAACCATAGACCTCTCAGTGTTTCTTCCAGGGAATCATCAATTTCATCTCTTGGTTCTCTTCCTTCCGCTCCTCCTTTGTGAATTTTATACATGGGGTTTTACTTACCCACATTCCCCTTTGAATTTTATACAGCACCCACATTCCCTTTTGAATTTTATACAGCAAATTCTATGGGCTCATAAGTCCCCCGAATTATTGTACTATTTAGTTTCATTTGTATGCTGCTTTCTGTTTATGCTGCCCCATCCCTACCCCCTGAAAAAGGATAAAGTAATGATCATCTACAGTCGGGCGCATTAGATGAGTGAATTATTAAGTTGGTTTAAGTTTGGCTTCAATTACACATTTTTTTCCACTTAAAAGAAAACGGAAAAACCATCTCCCCTATAATTTTGGTTTCATCTTGTAAAATATGAACAAATCTTTTTCTTGATAAATAATGTTGCACTCTTTGGAGTATATGAAAGAAATAAAGGTGGAAGAGAGTGCTTCTCACGTCAGCAAGTACTTTCGTGTTGGTCTTAGCTCGTTGGTATTATTTAAAACATAGTACAGAATCACTCTGATGAAATAATCACTGTTAGTTGACAATCTGTTAGCTTAGGAGCATGTTTGTAAGGTGCATTCTTTGATTAGACGATTGTGCTTCCAAATTTTAGTAGACTATCATCCCCTGCCTTCCATTTCACGTCATTTACCAAGATTTGCTATGTGACAAGCACCCTAAAGCAACGATTCCCCTTTGCTTAAAAACACACTTTTCTTTTTTAGGTTTCTTGCCCGGAGTCCGGAACTGGGTTTCGGTGGGGACTTTCCTCCTCTTGTCATTCCCAATGCACCAAAAATGAACACCAGTTTATTGATGTTAACTGGGTTTCGGTGGGGAATTTCCTCATCTTGTCATTCCCAATGCACCAAAATTGAACACCAGTTTATTGATGTTAACTGGGTTTCGGTGGGGAATTTCCTCATCTTGTCATTCCCAATGCACCAAAATTGAACACCAGTTTATTGATGTTGACGTAAAGTTGGTTATACCAAGTATGATAGTTTACCATAGCCTTGATCCATATTTTGTCAAGGTTCGTCTCCCGGATTAGTGATAAAACAAGTACCTGATAGCTTGCATTGAGCTAATGGTCAGTCTTGGAGAAATGTCTAGGACAGGAACAAATATTAGGACCTGCTATGATATGCAGTTGATGCATAGCTCTGCCGTGTTCGCTGCATTTGACAGGAGAGGTTTAACAACTCAGGCAAAGATTTCGAAATTGCAGTAATGTAATTGAAATTAAAAGGGTTTCTTGACTTGAACAAATTTGAGAAGCCGCTGGTAATCCTTTTATGACACTCCCATCATTTTTTTATTTTTTTTGCTACTAAGAAACCTCCTTTAGAAAATGGTAAGCCAGATCGAATGATTGTATTGTACTAATATGTTCCAACAATTGATACTTGATGAATATGATACGCTTCAAGGAACATTTCCTTGACATGAAGCAACCACTATTTTCACCATACTTATTCATTCTCAATGATGTAATACACTAATATCATTTCAATTCAAGAAATATCAGGAAGCTTTACTTTAAAAGAGGAATTGATGCAAGAAAAGACCTATCTTAGTCTAAACATCATCAAATAACAACATATTCATATAACATACTAACCTTATCTTTGTCTCTTGTAGAATAGAAAAACTGTTTTCGATGGATCCTCCACTCAAAAATGTAATTTATTTACAATAGTCAAATAGGAAAAAAAAGATATTATATTTGGGAATTCTTTTGGAAGAAGAGTGATACAAACAGAAAATGAAATGAGGGTGTTATAGCAAATGTTTCTCAAGTTTTGTGAGATGGTAAGAAGATCACAGTTTTTCAACCCATTTTTACTGGGCCAGAATGTAGAAACGGGTTGGCCCGAAAAAAAATCAACCCGTAGTCAAACGTTACAACTCTGTTCTCCATTGAAGCTAAGAAGGCTAGAACACTCCTTCCGACTCTGTGAGTCGTCGATCAGCAACCAAGAAGATGAGGAAACGGGATTTAGCTATTCTGATGCTCTCTGCTTTCGCTATTTTCTTCTCTCTTCAGGTAAATTTTTTTCTTCATCCTCATTTTTCTATTCAAACCCATTCTCATACTGCTAGAAGAATCAAGGATCTTCCAAAACCCTAGCGTCTTTGATGGCACTTTTTCTAATTGAAAAAATTTGTACTTTGAACTGATTTTATTGTCTATTGGCTGTTAATATCAGCACGAAGGTGATTTATCGTTCAAGGAGGCATGGTATCATCTTTTCGAAGAGTATCCCATCAAATACGAGTCTGAGCGTCTCCCTCCCCCTATTGTTGCCGATCTTAACGGCGATGGCAAGAAAGAGGTCCTTGTCGCCACTCATGATGCCAAAATTCAGGTAATTTTCTACATTACAATACCATTGGATCGGATACGGATTTAGGACTTACTGTCAGTGGGTGGATTCCGACTGGTGCATTTACATACCTATACATAGAAGATATGGTTTGGTTAGTAAGATAGAAAGGCCGAGCTGAAACCTACTAGGCTTTGTGGCAACCTACTTTACCTCTTATATGATATAGAAGAGTACTGCTGACATTTGAATAAAAAGAACTAGGAGAGTAGAGGCTCTTGTACCCTGACCCCATGGAAAAATCGGTGGGTGCTACCGCGATTACACCAGTGATTCAGTCTCAAATATGCCCATGCATATGTGTTTGATTTATTCTTTGTACCTGGACCGTGTACTAGACTTAACAATTACTGAGGAGCATTTAATCTACCCTTTTGGTTTCTTATCATATGGCATGTGGGTATTGGCTAGGTTTTGGAACCACATTCCAGGCGTGTCGATGAAGGTTTCAGTGAAGCACGTTTGCTCGCGGAGGTGTCACTCTTGCCTGACAAAATTCGTATTGTCTCAGGAAGACGAGCTGTGGCAATGGCCACTGGTGTGATAGATAGGAATTATAATCACAGAGAGCCTCGGAAACAGGTCCTAGTTGTTGTTACCTCAGGTTGGTCTGTGATGTGCTTCGATCACAATCTCAAAAAGCTATGGGAGGTCAACTTGCAGGTGCTTTTATGCAGGGAGATTCTCACTTTTTTACTTACAGAGTACTCTGATATACTGTGATAAACTGATGTTCTATTCGTTCTTCCTGGTTTAATTCATACAGGAGGATTTTCCACATAATGCTCATCACAGGGAGATAGCAATTTCCATAAGTAATTATACTGTAAAGCACGGAGATTCAGGCTTGGTGATTGTTGGTGGACGGATGGAAATGCAGCCTCACGTATGGAATTATCCTATATGTTTTCTAGAAGTGATCAACCCTGTTATAATGTTATTTCAAATATAACCTGAGTTAGTATTTACTAAGTAAAAAATTTCAGAAGGACATACAGCTTTATGTGATCCCATGATACATGAAGCATTTGTTGGCGAGTCTCTTACCCCCTTTGTAGTTTCTCTTTGAGAAAGTAAAACTGAGCCATATTTCCCTTAAGTTACATATTTTCCCTTTCAGATGCATATTGATCCATTTGAAGAGATTGAAATGGCCGAGAAAAGTGCAGAGCAGCATAGAAGAAGTGCTGCTGAGAAGGAGGTAAAACATTCCTGCCGTTTGCTTTACACATTTCTTCTTGCTTGTCTTACAGTTACTATTATGTATAGCGTGCTCTATCTTTGATCCCAAATCATCACAGGAACATAATATCATTGTATCAATCATGTTATTTGGGGAAGAAAGAAATAGAATACAGAATATGTGCTTTTCGCTTGCAAATTGAGGTCGAGAAGAGATGTAAAGGAAAAACTTAATGTCTTGGCTTTTACTCAAGGAGTCTGATTTCAAAATGACTTGTATCAGTTTTCTTCGTCTAACCCTGTAAAATGACTCTCCCTTTCCTATTTCCAATTTTGCCCAATCATATTTCTGCTCTGGTCAAATAAGAAAAGTAATTACCTCTCTGTCATATTAAATATCATTGAGAAAAATTCTATATACTTTCACTCCACATAACTCTGCTTCTCATTGAAATACTTATAGCTCTCGTGTGCAAAAAGTCTGAGCTTGGACCGTACTTCTCGCCACTTCTGCTGATTTTGTATTAAGGTCCTTGGTGAAGTACTTCTTTTAAAAAAAACTGGTAAGTTTGTATTCCTCAGCATTAAGGGTGTGCTGGCCACCTCGAAAAATTTACACTTACGGAAGTAATTACAGAAGTCCACTGACTGAAATTCCTCTTCTATATATTGCTTTCTACACAAAAAAACATTAAGGAGTGATAACCTTTCTCTTGATCTTCATTGTATATTCTTTGCCTTCAAAAATTCTTTTATTTCTTTCCTTCCAAATGTTCCACCAGATGCTGGCAGGTACTTTTTCCACCATATCTTTTGACTCTTGCTTCCTTCCCTTCTAATCCAACCACTTAGAAAGTCTCCAGTATGCTCTGGCATAGACCAGTTCACCTTTACCAAATTGATAAATTATGCCCACTCTTGTGTTGTTACTCACAATGAAAAAAAAGTGATTGTTTGTCTCTAAGTGCTCCTTACATAATGAGCACCTTGAAGCAATCCAAATTCCTGTTTCTTGTAATGCCTCGTGAGTCAGACAGGCTCTCCTGACTACCAGCCAGGTGAAGCACTTCACCTTTGTTGGTGCTACACTCATCCAAATAGATTTCCTGGGTCCTTGATGACTTTTAAGATGATAGTGCTCATGAGTTTGTGATTCGCATGTCTTAGTGTACCTCCATATACTTAAGGAGGATGGAGAAATCACAATCAATATGCCTGTTATTCCCTTTTTTGTGTGTTGGAGTTTTTGTTTGTTGGGGGAGAGAATGCTGAAAATGAAGAATCTTTTCCTTTGTGAGTGGTTGTTTATATTCAGTTTTATAGTTATCTTCTCTGTGTGAATTTGTTTGTTTGTTTCCTTTTTTTTCCTTCTGTTTTCTTTTTAATATATGCTTATGGTATTAAGCTATTCCTAAGCGTCTTTTCATTTAGTTTTTAAATCTGACATACTTGTATAATCCAGGCATCTGAGAATTCTGGAGATGTGGATTTACGCCATTTTGCACTTTATGCACTTGCTGGTCGGACCGGCCAACTACGTTGGAGCAGGAAGATAGAGGTTTCCCACTAACTCTCCGTCCAGTAATAGGAGCCTTTTCTGTCTAATGTTATGTTTTTTCCCCTAGAATAAAGATGATATTAGTGTTGTCCCTTATTTTCCTTTCGTGGTTTGTTGTTTTCCAGTAGTCCTAGAACACCTTTCAGGTTAATATTTGGTGAAGTATGTACATCCTAGAGTCATCTGTACCGTAAACCAATGTCAGTTTGTAATTGCTATATCCTACAGTCATCTGTACCGTAGACCAATGTTACAGTTTGTAATTGCATCATTGCTGGTCTGCTATTTGTTGAAAAAGGGTACCATTGAGTTAATATCCATTTGGATTTGAATATCTTGTCATAGCTAGCTAGATTAATTGTTCGTGAAAATCTTAAACATGCCGATACAACTTGAATTTACTGGTTTTTTTCTAGCTTAGAGTTTATGATGTGAACTTGGTCAGTTTGGGTATGGGTAAACTTGAGAGAAATCTTTTGGATATTTTATGTATTAATGATCTTCCATTTCTTTTTCTTCCTCTTGATATTGCAGAATATTCAGCCGCCATCTTCTGATGAATCTCTTCTGATTCCACAACATAATTACAAGCTTGATGCTCATGCTTTGAACAGTCGCCATCCTGGGGAGGTATGGCAACATACTAACTCAATTTTGAATGCGTTGAGATGCCATCTATGGACACAACTTTTGCTCTATGCCTTATATTTGAAAATATCTACCCTTGGGTTCCTTCAGGGACACTCAATTTATATTTTTTTTTCAATTTTGGTGAGATATTAGGCAAGCTCATTGTTTTATTTAAAAATCAGAGTATCGTACCACAATATTTTCTTGATAAAAAAAATTCTTATTTATATAAGTTAAATTAATAAATATAGTTGATAGACCCCCAAGGTGGGGATGTCACATTATAGAAGAAGCCACCCTGTTTGTAATTTGTTTCTCCGCGGTAACTTTCATCCTGTCTTAGTTGATATTGTTTGTCCAAAGTTTCAGAGTTCGTACTCTTTTTTATTGATGATTCTTCTTATTGATTGGTAATCTAAGAAAACCTTAAGTTGATGTAGTAGATTGCTAAAAGAATCTCTCCTAAGAGAAACCTACTTTGAGCCGTACTTTATGAATGAATGAACAAGTATCTATGTGGATGAGGTTTCGTGGTGTGTATTGTATTCGCATATATGATAGTGTTAGTTAATAAACTAACGGGAGAGATTAGAGCTCAACCAAAATTTGAAGTGGCACTTTAGAGTTTGTGTTTAGAAAAAAAAAGTATAAGAGAATGTACATTTACACTACAAAGTTAGTCTCCATGATCACAATAAAAGTGTAATTACACAAGATTGTAGTGCTTAAATACAAACTGTGTGAATCAAAAAAAAAAATTGTGCATATTTTCTGAACTTAGTCTTTTAGGAAAAAGGGTGTGATAACAATAAACGGACCTAACAACATTGAAAAGCAAGTTCCATAGAATGATTGTGAGATCTATGATGTTATATCAAAGAGATTGTTGGGGCTTAATTACCTAACAATATGAAGCCAATTTCTGTAGAATGGTCAAGAAAGGAGGGGAACTAGACTCTGCCTCTTCTATTACATTTACATTACATCAGGGAGAAGTTATGAGACCAACAATGTTATGGGGAGTGAATGTTAGAACTTTCAAGGTCCAACAATGTTATCTTTCCCTACTATTTCTGCCTTGTTTGTTGAACAATGTTTTACTCAACTTTATAAACATATTTCATCTCTAAGCTAACTTGGCATGTTTGCAATACTAGTTCGAATGTCGGGAATTTAGAGAATCTATTCTTGGAGTTATGCCTCATTACTGGGTGAGTATGTCATCTTATTGTTCCATTCTGCTAGTCCTTGGCGATGTTTGTTGGTGGGTTGTGTTAATTAATTCGGTAAATTCTTTTGGACCAGGATCGGCGGGAAGACACCAGGTTAAAGTTGGCACACTTCAGGCGACACAAAAGGAAGGCGGTTAAGAAAGTACCCGGGAAGTCCATTACTTACCCTTTCCAGAAGCCTGAGGAAAAGCATCCTCCTGGGAAGGACACTACCAAAAGAATCTCAAATGTTATTGGAAAGGCAGTAAATTATGCAAACTCGGCAAAACCCAAAAAGGTGATGGTTTACTGTTAATTTTTAGCAGTTTTTTAGTTCTCTTTGCTCTCACCTTTTTTTCTCGAGAATGTGTTGTATTATGTGTTGCTTTTGGCATATTGAGATAGTCAGTAGAGGTGAGATTATACAAAAACTGAATTGAGCACTTCTAGGCCAGGTAGTGGTTTCTAAAGATTGAGCGAGAGAGAGCTCTAAAATCGGGAAAGGAAATTCTGAAACAAAAACTGTTTTTACTAGCCCTCTAAAATCTGTAATTTACTTTTCTTTTATGCTTCTATTATCATAAAATGTTTGTGGTTCATTTCATTGTATGCTTCTGTTATCATAAAATGATTGTGGTTCATTTCTTACTGCATCAAGAGATGAACCAATGAAATCTGGATCTTCATCTCCATTTAGATTGTAATATCGTTTCCAAGATTTACATTATCTCATTCTCAGCCTTTTCTTCTGTGCAGCCTTCACCCTACATACCTACTATAACCAATTATACCCACCTTTGGTGGGTCCCTAACGTTGTTGTGGCTCATGAGAAGGAAGGGATCGAAGCTGTTCATATAGCAACTGGCCGTACTGTATGCAAGGTATGAACTGCCTCACATCACATATCGGACCTTTTGTACCTTGGTGATTCAAGTATTTCTGTGTATTTGTTCAACCTTCTGGTTGATAAAAGTTCTTGATTGCATTGTCTGATTAACCGCGGTCGCGGATAGTAGCTGTCTAATAATTGCTAAGCATGCTGCAATGTCTTTTTTTTTTCCCATAGAATATGCCAAATATCATGAACACCTAGAAAAGATTTTCCGCACCTTTTTAAACCAGAAGATTCTCTGAGGGAACTTTTGACCCTTTTCACCCTCCATATTCTTGTCTGTTTGCTCATTGTTTAATGTGACGTCATGATTTCACCAGCTTCACCTCCTAGAAGGCGGGCTTCATGCAGATATTAATGGTGATGGAGTGTTGGACCATGTCCAGGTAACATACAACTTTTGATGTCGTTCTTCTTTCTCTATGTCCAATTGAAGTGATCGTTTCTATTTGAGATGTGCAAATATGACGATGTTTGTCAGGCATCGTCTTGAAGTTACCTTCTTCTTTTTCAGAGTAAAATGAAAACTATATTGTCTGAATATCAATTATCAAATATACCAATCTAATTTGGATTAAGATTCCAAAATCTCTCAATATATCATAATTACCCTCTATCGTCTAGTACATGGCCCAGTCTTTATTTTGAAAAAGCCTTGCAAGAGATGGCATCAATGGCAATTAGGTGTGACTTGCTTGATAAGGGAAAGAGAAGAAGTCCCGCGCAAAGCCCCATTAATGCAAAACAAGTTGATTCATACATTTTTCAATTCCCAGAAGCTCTTAGCTACTCAGCTATTTGGGCTTTAATATAGTGTACTGGATAAACTCTATTAGCTTTGGTATAAGAGCCTTAGATGGGAATAAACATGGATAATGAATCTTTAGAATAAAGCAGCAAATAGATTGCTCTAGCAGGAAAAACATGTGATGAGTGCTAGATGAAAACAAGCATAAGATAGATGAAATTACAAAAAATCTTGGGGACCCCAAATAACTGCATAAAACTGGACTCGGGGAAATAAGCTTTATAGCACAGAGGTTTGTCTAGGAAGAGTATAAAATATGTGCCGAGGATTAGATAATTTTGGGGAATGCTCTGTTCCTCTTGAATTTATGAGGTCTTTATGAATGATGTGTATATATTATACTTGATTGCAAGAAGGAAAAAAAAAGAACAAAGAAGCGATCTCTGAGGATATTGGATGTTGAAACTGAAGGTGAAAGGTAAGAACCAATATTAGGAGAGAAATGTATCTCTAACTAGTAGATTAGATGCTATGTGATGTATTTTGACTTTTGTTGACTCAGTAGTACTGTTATTCTAAGAAATCAATCAGCATTCTAATACCAGCAATTTACATGAACTAGCATGTTAGTCTAAAGGCAAAAACATGACCATTCTATTCTTTTCTAATTTTGTTCTTTTGCAGGTTGTGGGGGCCAATGGTGCTGAACAGACTGTCGTCAGTGGATCAATGGAGGTGCTGCGTCCCTGTTGGGCTGTTGCCACCTCTGGAGTTCCAGTGCGAGAACAGCTTTTCAATGCTTCTATTTGTCGTCATTCTCCATTTAACTTCTTCCAGCATGGTGAATTCTCCAGAGGATTTGGTCACACCTTTGATGCAAGTTCACTAGAGGTAGCAACACCTATTCTCATCCCCAGAAATGATGGCCATCGACATCGTAAGGGAAGCCATGGAGATGTTATATTCTTAACAAATCGTGGCGAGGTATTTTCTTAACTTAGGAACAAGAGTTTAGTTTTAACAGTAATGCACTATTGTTTCTTAACAGTGAGTAGTTCGAATCCTGAAAGAAATGAGTTCTCATGCCATGGGCGTGCTTAATGTCTTATCTTCCGCGAGATGTTTGGGCACATCCATTTTTATTCAGAAATGAGTAATCTTGCCATGGACATGCTTTTGCTTACTTATCTTCCCTGAGTTGTTTGAGTACATCCATTTTTATTCAGTAATTGATTGCTGACTACTTTTCATCCTCTTTCAGGTAACATCATATTCACCGGGCTTGCATGGACATGGTGCTTTGTGGAATTGGCAGGTATTGACGGGTGCCACATGGTCAAACCTTCAATCGCCAGCAGGGATGATGGAAGCTGGTAGAGTAGTCCCAACCCTGAAGGCATTTCCTCTTCGTGTGCATGACAGTCAAGAATTGATCCTTGCAGCAGGAGACCAAGAAGCTGTAGTATTATCTCCTGGAGGGAGTGTGTTGACTACTATTGACCTCCCTGCACCTCCCACTCATGCTTTGGTGTCCGAAGACTTTTCAAATGATGGATTGACTGATCTCATCCTTGTCACTTCAAGTGGAGTTTATGGTTTTGCTCAAACTAGGCAACCTGGTGCACTCTTCTTTAGCACGCTCGTTGGCTGCCTTATAATTGTAATGGGAGTGCTCTTTGTCTCACAGTATCTGAATTCTACGAAGGGAAAACCTAGAGCTGCTTCTGGTCAATGGTGATAACTGAGACATACTGGGAGTTTATAGGGTGGCGTAAGCCATGAGATCCGCAACTTCATGCAGAAAAAGAACTACAACAATGGGATTTCAGCCATATGCCTTGGGGAAGGGCTTCTGTTAAGGCCAAATGGACCCTCTTACAGAGAAAAAGATTTGGAACGGTGTGAACTTTTAGAGAGATTTTTTTCTTCGTATTGCTTCTTCACTTATAGGATTGAGTTGTATATTACTGTTGTTGCGTATAAACTATTCCTACAATTGGGGTTAGATTAAGGTAAGTTTTTCTGTCAACATTTAACCTTGATGCTGTTTTTCACTTACTCTCTCAAAACGTTACAAGGACGATTCTCAAGGCACACAATACACATCTTGCTCAGATCTGTGCATTATCTACTGTTTCATAGCCACATCTTTAGCATGTCTAGGCTGATTGATAGCAATATAGTTCCATTGCGTAAAGTATTGATCTGTGAACAAACTCCAGTGTCCCATGCATAATTATTTTGTCTGTTTGAAAGGAAAGATGACGGTTCAATTCTTTTCTGGCTAAATATTTCAAAACATATGCTCTCTACAATAGCTACTTTTCTGCAGGAATCCTTCTGTGCTTGTGTAGTTGCGCCTAGATAAGTGCTCTAACAGTTACAAGGTTGAAAAGAACTTAAGAATTATTGAATCACACTTATCATAAAAGGGTCTGAGCTAAGTTTGACAGTCAATAAAATTGGTGAGCAATTCAACTAGACGACGATGCTTGGCAAAGTTGAAGTGTTTCGACTTTGGATTCAATGATTTTTCAAATCATCTTTGGTAATTTTTGGTTCTATCTCATTATTGAATCAAAAAGATTTTTCATAAAGAATGAACCATTAGGGATGATAACCATAGTTTACATAAACTCTCTCCACATTTCACAAAGACCTACCATGCTCAAAATAATATACATTAGATTACCTTGGTATAGACCTTAGACCTATGTTAAAATTCTATATCAAGCTTTCTTTTCTTTGCTACTGACATTTATATAGAGTCAAACATCCTTCTATAAAAATGATGTTTGTTGAAAAATTTATCAAAATATTTCATTTGTTTGATATGCTTTATATAACCACGAGCTCTAATAAAGAAAAAAAAAATTAAACTGATGGAGAATAAGTGCAACCCTCTTTACCAAATACATTACAAGATTAGTTCCTTTTTTTTCTCCATTCCAATTATTCCCTTTAATACACTTACACTAGTCAGTAAAATTTTATTTCAATGGCCAGAGTGAAAAGAGAACAAAAAGAATTATTGACTCGAACTTTTTTTGCACCAATTTTTCAAAGAACAATTCACTTTGACTTTCCTAGTTAGCATTAAATTGATCTGGCCTTTGACAAAGGAATAAGCCAATTTTTTAGGTCAAGATGGGTTAAAACAATGAGTCATAACCTAATTCGTTCGACTCTTACCAATTTATTTTTTTTTAATAATTTGTTCAATTACCAACAACAATAAAATTATTGCAATCTCACATGTAGGATCTAAAAAAAAAAAAGAATATATGAATACCTTACTCCTACCTTGAGAAAATAGAAAAAAATTTCCTAATAGACCCTCATATGAAGGAACCATGAAACTAATTTAATTACCAAACAAAGTTAATTCTTTTTTATTATAAATATGTACCATATATATCATACAAAAATCTTTTTTTTTTTTTAGATATTTTAGCTAGATGGATTGAGTTACTGAATAAGCAATTTAATAATCCACCCAAATTGATTTTTTAATTAAAGTAAGACATTATTTAAATCAATTCATCAAATTAGTATGTTTTTTCTTTCAAAATTTTACAAAACTAATATAAACATATTTTTCAGTAACGGTTCAGTATATATATATTTCTGAGTAAATAATATGTGATAATTTTATTGCTCTCAATTTTTTCAAATTAATTCAAAAAAAAAGAATAAGCCTAGGACTAAAAGCTTGTCTAATAAGGAGTATATATGTATATAGGGTCATGTGAGTTCACTGTTTCCTCTACATTTCTAGTCTGATACAGCCTAATGCTACCCCCTTTTTTATATAACCCTATCGGCCAGTACAACATACCCATCGGAATAGCTATACATACATATAAAGTTTTCACGAAAACTATTACTCGAAGTTCAACACTTGAAAAATTTACAGGCTAACACGCACAAAAATTTGAGAAAATTATCTAATTCATAATGTTGCATGGCTCCTAAAATATTCCTAAATGCCGTAAAATTCGCAACACAACTACTGGATCTACTTACCACATTGTGACGGATTGTTCGATAAAGTTTTTCCAAAAATTACGATCTAAAATTCCGATACCTAAAAAATTCGTGGGCTAACATATACGAAACATTGAGAAAATCGCCAAATTTGTAGTATTCATGGCCCCTAAAATGCTCCTTATAAATATTGTAAAATTTGCGTTGCAGCTACTGAGTCTATTTTCCAAGTGGTTGTGTATTTTGGGAACTTTGTTCATATATAACAACGTTATTATTGCAAACTCTTCACATTCTCGTACATATGATTAATCCACATAAAAAAACAGTCGTCTCTTCTGAAATATGGGTCCTCCATGAAATCACTTTGGAAAAAACACACAATAGAATTTTCAGTCTGGCTGTGTTCTTTTTTATTTCCTTTTGAAGAGTACACATTTATTTGCATATATATGGTCATTTTATTTTGGCAGCATATTCCAATCCAAATGACAATCATTCTTGTACTCAAGTGTTGAGAAACTTTAGGTTGACCCTATGGAATGGAGCTAGCTAGGGGACCACTCCATTATCTTGCATTGGGTTTGGAGATGATTCCTATATATATCTTTTGTTTTCTTTATACAGAATTAACCTATTAATCCACCTTTGTAAACAAAAGAAACCAATAACCTTAAAAGGAAAGATGCTACTCCTACAATACTTAATAAGAAATGCTAGTATATATAATCCTCCACAAAACCCTAATTATAACCTTCATTATGTTGCCGTGTTTCTTCGTTATACCCCCGTAAAAAATGAAATTTAGGTGTAACTCGTGAAAACTTACCCTAAGGACACCATCCAATTCCATAGCGGCTTCATCTAAGGTAAACCTCTTCATGAACATACCACTTCACGCTTAGGACTAGAAATCTGCTTTGTTATCATAAAGAAAGAAATCTTGAGCCTAACTTAATTCCACACTTTTTCATACGATGTGAGATTCTTCAACGTTGATAGTTAAGCAGCCCGATACACTAAATTAAACTTATATGTATAAGGGCCCAATCACAAGAGTTAGTAAATTAACGTGAAAATGTCAAAATGATTAATCAGTTGCTAGAAAATATTAGTACTAGAAGAATTGAACGAACATTCTAAACCAAATCAGAAAACTATTTGTAGTCAAAGCAGTTTTTAGGTCCTTCCAATTGTTCCAAGATTTATGTCTGGCTTCAAAATCATTGCAATTTCATTAAAGAACATACGTCATATAGATTGGCAACAAGTAGACCATTATACTAAAAGTTGAAGTGTCAGTCATGTTGACCTAATCAAAACAAATAAAAAGAAATAGTGGCAGACTATTTGACCAAATTGGCATCTCAAACATCTTCTTTCTTTTTTTTTTAATTAAAATTTAATTTTCTTACTAATGAAAAAAAGCATGTACAAAATAGAAATGGGTCCAACCCCAATTCAGAAAAACAACACAAAATATAACTAGGCCCAAACTCGGTTATAGTCCAAATAACACGTAATCTATGTATAAATAACTATCCGCTCAAACATCAATTTTCACAAGAGGACCTTATAAAATGTTTAATTCAACTAGGAAAATACATTCTCTACTTACAAAAAAAAAATGAAAAATGTAAATTCTATATAAGTTGAAGTCTACATGCTAATCCTTTCCTTTATCTCTTTTTTCATATAGCTTTCTTGAAATTGAATAGGCATGATAAGGGTCAAGCCTCCTTAGTAAATAGACTAAAACAGGTACTCTATAGAATAATTAGGTATCGTTAGGTTTTTCAAAAGATAGTAAATCAATAAATATTAAAAGTTATTTTTAAAATTTAAAAAGCTAAGATATCTCAACTAATTATCTTGTTAAACTAAATTTAAACAACTAAACTACTTATCATTCTGATAATAAATCAAAAGCAATTTTATGAACATGTATTGCTCCAAAAGAACTATAGTCATTTGGAACGCACGCTTTAATAATTCAATTGTCTGGCATGTTAAAGACAAACAACGGTCTGTCATTCTTTTTTCAATTTATCAAGTTAAAGTATTTGTTGCTAATTTATTTTACATTAATAATAATTAATTAGCTCGTAAAAAAATGATTTAAAAAAACAAATGTTAAAAGGGAAATTGCAGGAGAAACTTGCTTTTTATTTTTTGTTGCTCGAGGATTTCTTGAATCTGAGAAAAGTGTAAAATGTTTGTTGTTTTGTTGGAACCTTGGTTTGTTCTATTTTATTCTCCAAGAAAATACTGTATGATCGAATCTAATTGTTCAAAATTTCCAGGGAAAGTAAGCTTGTAATAATAGTTGTCAGTATTGGGAATGGGAAAATAGTTGCTCGTATCATATGATCCTCTTAATTCTTTCGGCTACCACAATTCAAAATCGGACCACGAAAATTTATTATATGTTCCCCATTCTTTCATAATTTATATCTATTTAATGAATTTTTAAATATAAATACAAAAGTTTGAACTAAAGTTTACTGATTAGCGAGTACTACACTTGTAGTATAACTTACATGCAGCAAAATTTATTTTGTTTTTTAAAAAGATTTAAACGGTATTGTGTTATTCCATCTATTGCCTTGAAATTTATGCTCATATTCTTTCATGTCATATTCAATAAACTCTATCAATTCAATCAACATTAAGCTACTAATATTAGTTGAGGTACCATAGCCAAAAAAATATCGTATCATAACCATATGGTCTCATTTAAATTCCATAATGTAACTACTACTTTCATCATGACCTAGCACTATATATATATTCCAAAGTTACGAATTTACATGACCACCCTAGAAAAGGTTGTATACATGTGACAAAGGAAGGTTACACCTATTACTCGTTAGTTGAATAAGAATTTGAAAGAAAATTTAAACGGTTCTTATATAAGTGGTACCATCAATAGAATTTAGGTTGGATGTTTCAATTCTTTCACAATTACTACAAGTTATTCGCTGTGGGGTTTACGTGTGGAACATAAGAACTCTAAAATTCTGAAAATGAATCCATGTGTTAAGTAATTAAACGCTCATCTTGTTGATGGGAATTCAATTGATTTTTCACTTTATAATCTCCTTCTTCATTTCCTTTTATCTGACCTACCCCTATAAAATATATACATATACGAGGACCCTAAATTGTAAAGTTCTCTATAGATTAGGCACTTGATCTACAAGCACATGCAATCACATTCCTAAGTTGAAATATTGAGTACTAACATGAGATGGTTCATGTAGACTATGGTCCAAAAATTGTACTCGAACAAAAAGTATAGTCCATACTTGATATATCTAGACTAGACAAGGCCAATGCTGGACCAAACCAAAGAAACTTTTTTATACAAGAAGTTATTCAATGTCCTTATAATATTAGTCTTAAAAAAAAAAAAAGAACGGATCCCCTAAGGATTTTGTTAATAAAAACATATAAACAATAGTAAAGACACTTCAAGAAATTTCATACAACAAGTTGACATAAATCATCAACCTTTTTATTAGAGGGAGTTTCAAGTGCATTCATGCAGCAGTTAATAGAACTGGACCATAATTCATAAATACAAGTAATTAAAATCTTTAACTGATGTTATGACACTTCAATTGCAAATTGCAAACTTATTTATTTACAAATTCAAACCATAGCACTCAATGACAATTATATTATTGTCTGTTACATGTGTTATACATTTAAGTCTTGGGACATGTACATTTTTCATACTTTACATCTTTTCTTATCTGAAAATTTGAAGAATATTGTTCATCTTCTTCTTTTTTTCCTTATTCTTTTTACTTCTCCCTACATGCTTCCAATTAATGTTCGGACCATTAAATAAACCTATCAAATAATTAAATCCTACAGAGAATTAATTTTTCCAGCTAAGAATACTGTTATTTTAGCTTATACATAAAAGCTCATTCAAGTAGAGTGGTTAATAATCAATGTCCATGTATGTACACGTACATTATTGTTTTTTTAAATATGTACTCAATCCATCTCATTTTAGTTGTTATTTACTCTCAAAATAGTTATTAATTTAGATATTCAAGAGAAAATTAATTATTTTTTTCAATTTTATCACTAGCATTAATTATTCTTGAATTAAAAAGGCACATATATAGATAAAAATTTAATGATAAAGGATGTATTAGTCAAACTATACTTCTAATTAATTTTTTCTTAAAGATTGTATCAAACCTTATCATGACAACTAAAATGAGACGGAAGAAATCAAAAAAGACACTAATAACTTTGTCTTCCAATCCATAAAGAAAATTAAAATTTAGTTGGAGTAATCTCCAATTAAGAGAAAGAGCTAACTATATTAACTATCCAAGACATGTTATACCCTCTATCAAAATATATGTTATACTTTTTGCTCCCTTGACATTCAGATTATGAGAACTCAAACCAACATTATAAATGGATTATTTTTATCATATTTATATTAAAGGATTTGCAATTTATAATAGTTGTCGTATAGTTTTTAAATATTCAAAATATAATTTAAAAATACTAAAGTTGATTTACTTCAATTTAGCTTTAAATATTAATCAAATTGACACTTAAAAGCAAAAAAATGTCACGTAAATTGAATGAAGAGAACTTGTTTTATATATAAAAATAATTTAACTTTAAGTTTCTATTTTATCTTTACTTGCACATAAATTCCACAACATATTCTAAAA
Source organism: Solanum virginianum (assembly GCA_000787875.1). Lineage (NCBI taxonomy): Eukaryota > Viridiplantae > Streptophyta > Magnoliopsida > Solanales > Solanaceae > Solanum > Solanum virginianum. The sequence continues at coordinate 55,001 of DF358766.1, read as the reverse complement.
GTCACTAATTCAAAAGTTTTCTTTTCCTCTTTTTTTTTTTTATGGCCAATGTAAACATAATATAACAAAATATATAATTGACTATCCCAAGATAATTTATCTTGAGATAAGTTATTCCACCATATGTATATGAGATAACTTATCTTAATAGTAAAGTATAAATGGTGGGATAAATAATCTAATACCTCCAACCAAACGTAGCAAAAAATAATCTTACATTTTATCGCGAGATTATTATACCTTGTACTTCTCGCCAATCTACTCCAAAAAGAAATAGCAAAGATGCAACAGAAGAAATAGTAGAAATCTGAACACTAACAGACTGAGAAGAACAAAAGAGGCCTTTCAATATAATTCAGATGAGATAGTAACAGGCAACAGCAGGTCAGAAAATTTGCAACCAAAGGGAAACAATTCAATTTATCTGTTGCCCACAGTTACCACAGAAGTAGACATGGACAATGAAAACAGTAAAACACCTTGATGCATCATGTTATAAATTCTTTTTCTCTCTCTTTACTTTTTGCCACATAATTAATTTTAATTTAATGCGCCTGCCAATGAGTTTAATCGGAACTGAACCAATCAAAAGCACCATTCTATTCCTTACATGCAAATCACATCGATCTCTTATATACACAAAAGCTAATTCAAGATACAACGGATATAACATAGCAACTAAAAAGAAACAAGACTTAGTTATCAATTATATTCAAGACTCGTAGCTAGTATAAATTGGTAACCTATAAACTATAGAGCATCATAAATGAGTAATACGTCAAAATAACATGATAGTAATGTATGATATGTTTTGGAGTACATGTATTAAGTTAAACTCTTTACCATACACATATGGTGAGAAGTAGATAAACCAAATGAAGAAGTATTTTCTTGAGTGTCACTACAGCTAAAAGTGCATTACAAAGGACTGAGGATAAACAATATCTCATCACCATTAACTAATGAGGTCTCAAATTTCAGGACTTGTAGGAAACGCTTTAATTCTTATATGTCATCTCACAAGTGGGATTTGGAGATGATAGAATGTTTGCAGACCATTAAAAGATAGAGAGGTTGTTTTCGGAAACCCTCAATGTCGCAAACTTAAATTAGTCGGAGTCTATAGTTGATAGTAAACGGCAGATAGAAAAAAGAAAAAATAGCATTTCAAAAGATACATGCTTATGGAGAAGAAAAGGTGCTATATATTCAAACCACAATTTATTTCGGACTCCCATTTTGATTTCATGAGAGTAACCTTGAAAACATGTCATTTGCAATTCAAATATCCAAAACGTACTAAATGAAAGTCAAAACGAGAAAATAGTGGTAGCTTAAAACAAAAGCATAAAAATTAAAACAAGAAGGCCAACATTTAAGCTCAAAGAGAGAGATCTTATAAGACATTCCAAGATAATTAATGAAAATAATTCAATTATATGCTTGAAATTAGAACTGAAAACTAAACATCATCCCCTCCATTCTTTGAATTTCCTCCTATAAACCCCTTCACCCATCCCTAGAAATTTTCAGCCTTAACGACTAGTACTAACATAACTGTATCTCATTACAGAGTAAAAAGTCAAATGTCAATTTTTTCGGTGTGTAGAACAATATTGAAGCTCATCAAGATCTTGGAGGTGGAAAGAATTGCGTACCAGCCATCAAAGCGTTGAGTGGAGCTGGATATAAAGAAGGATCGAGATAAGGCGAGGTTTCGGGTGCTGCAGCAGCACCGCCACCGCGACCACTCGTAGCAGCTGATGTGGCGGTGCCTGCAGCACCTATAAGGTTATGCTGGTGACTAGCACTTCCACCACCTGATGAGCTTTCACCAGCAGCCATGTACTGATTCTCCGGACCTTGATCGTATAGAATTCCCTTAAATACGTGACCGCCAATGTTTACAACAGTTTGATAAGCAAATTGATCCTCGGCATCGTCAACGGAGCTCATTCGAACGCAGTGAAATACGGCATTTGAGGTAACTTTGGCTGGAAAATTCCCAACTTCTAACCCTAACAACATCAAAAACAAAATTGGAATAAGTTTAATTTGGTAGAGAAGAATTTGCGTAAAATGTGGAAAAAAGAGAGGCATGTGGTTACACAGATATCAATAAATAAAGAGAGGAGAGAGAGAATAGCGTCTTCTTTGTCAGGATTACTGAAAAGTAGTGATGAGAAGTTTGAAAGCGAAGAAAAAGCAAAAGCTGTGGTATTACTATTTAACTACAATGGAAGCTCGTTTTTTTGTTTTTGTCTGTCATGTACTCTCTCTATGTGAATTAAAATTTGTTGTGCGAAATTTTTTTGAATTTTCATTTCGCTCTTGGTTTGTACGGGAGTTGAGCTTTTAGTTACCTTTATATGAAATTTGAGAGCGAATGTATATATATTTGGTGTATAGTGTATGAAGGAAAGAGCAAAAAAGTATACCAGATGTACTGGAAGGTAATATACGAGTGCAAACAAGGGAGGAAGCACTTGGATCCTCCCTTTGCCTTTTGGGGTTATCTCTGTGCTGCTGCTGCTGCTGCTGTTGTTCTTCTTCTTGCTGTTGCTGTAAAGTAGAAAGCTGTTGTTGTCTTTCTCTCCTTTTAGCGGCTGGAACCCAAGTGCTTCTCACATGGGTGTGGCACTGAAAGCCTCGGCTCTTGCAACAAGTTCTACATCTCATGTGTTGACAATCTTTTTTGGCTTGATTACCACAATCCTGGCAGCTAATTCCCCCTCCCGCACTCCTCATCATCACCAAACCCGATCCTCCTACAGAAGGAGGGTCGTGATCGGGCCGAGCCACAGTAGTGAATCCGCTGTGGCTCGGCCCGATACCTAATCCGACAGCGGCTGTGGGATAAAGATCTTGAAGCGGATTGCGAATCTGGGGCTGGGAATTGCTAGTTTGCCATAACTCGAAGCCTCTGTATGATGTGGGCAACTCTTGATGATCATTTCTGTACAAAAACCAATTACTTTCTGGAGCAATTTGAGTAGGAGGATTATTGGTGGTCTCCTGCTGGTCTTGGCTGCTGCTTCCTGCTCCACCACCTAGTGAAAAGAAGCCAGCCATTTTGTTTCCTCCTTTAAACCTTTTCCAAAATTCAATTGTGACTGACAATCCATAGCAGATCACGAACACTGGCTTTGATTATGACCCAAGAATGATATGGGTAGGTACCTCCCCCTTCACTTTTTCTTGATTTGTGAGTATAATAAGAGAAAAGAATAAAACTAAGTTTTTTTCTTTTCTTTTCTCAAAAAAAAAAAAGAGAGAGAGAGAGAAACACAGTTATTGTCTGTACTATATAAGCGCGTGACAGGAACAGTGAGTGGAAGAGAGGATTTGGCTAGATAAAAGTTGCAGCTTTTATGTTAAATTTTCTTGGACAGACAAAGGTGAGGAAGGGGGAAGACTTTTAGAGATAGAGATAAATAAAAAGAAAGAGAGGGAAGAAGTATAGTCCTTTGATATTAGCTTTTTAGGCTTGTATTATGTGGCTTGTGTTCTGGGAGCATTAAAGAGGTAGACTTACAACTCTCTGCAACGCCGCCATGGCTAAAAAAGCAGCAAATCTCTCTCTTTCTGTTCTGCAAAACTAATTTAACATCTCACACTTAAAATCCATCGGTGCTTGTAACGTGATTATGAATGGCCTTTTACTAATCTCAATTAACTACTCACTCACTTGTCTCCCTATCTTCATCCAATCCAATGGTTCTCATTCCAATCTCTCGGCTCTCCTTTTGACACCTGTCAAACACTCACCACTTCCTTCCCTTCCCCTTAAACCTCCTCCTGCTTTATGTCCCTATCCACTTAATTGCCTGTTAATCAATACAAAACATTGTTTATCTTCTCCCTTACTTATTTTTGGTTTCCTAATAACCATGCAACTATTACCATAACTTTTATACTTGCTTTCCTAACTTTTATATTTGTTTTATGCATTATTTTGAGATGTTCAATAATATTTATCTAGTTCATTAAATTAAAAGATAATTTTACACTTAGTTTCTAATTTATTCTTATTATTAATTATAATCATTTCACTATTACATTTTTCAATATATTATATTTATCATATTCAAAAGGTGATTTGGTAAAAATTACTATATAATTTACTATTTCTTATTCCTTGTGAAGTTAAATAAAGATGAGTGGAGGGAGTACTTATTAAATTACTGTCGCTGCATATCAATCGGTTTGATTCGATTTTAAAATTTATCAATTTAACTTATTTGTTGTTGGTTTGTAGATATGTTAAATCGTTATAAAACCATTAACATATTAGCTTATCAATTATTAACAATTATCGATTCGACTAACGGTTTAACCATGAAGATTTGACACAAATTCCTTTTTTATTAAAATTAAAATTATGTAGAAACCAGATGACAAACCAAATGAATCATACACAATATCTTTGCTCAAAAGCAAACACGATCACATTGTAAAATAATAAGATTTTGACATAGTAAAATAAAAGTATGAAATTATAAAGGACTTTATATACCAAATGGTACAAATATAATTATTTAATTTCCTATCGAGTTATCCATTAACCCGTTAAGAAAAAATCTAAAACTGTTAAGTATCGATAACCCAATAATAAAAAAATTAAAAATCATTATTGAAACAACTAAACCAATAATTCATTATCGATAAACCAATAACTTTTTATCAATTCGAATTATCGATTTCAATTCAATTTTGAACAACCCTACTTATTAGATTTTTAAGATTTATCTCCAATTATTTATTTGGCCAATAATTTTGAACGCAAATTTTAATCTCATAAGTTCCCAGAAATCAGATTTAGATTAAAGTTTCAAAATATTTTTGGTAATAAATTTTGAAAATAATATTTCATTTCTTTTCTCTCCCCTTTTTTTTTTGGTTGAAAAACATAAAACACGACTTGTACTCTTTGGTTTATAAGTTTTAACCCTATCAAAAATACACATAAGTTTAAGACAAATTTTGTTTTTTTATAATAAACTAAAAAATACATTATTCTAAAATCATAACATGATATATCTACTAAGATAGTTCGATAAAAACTATTGTATTAATATTATAATGACTAACTATTATAATTTGTCAAATTATAATTAGTTACAAAGACTTAGCAATGCAATAATATAAATACTACCATAACAGTGATCTTTGTGATCGGGTCCTTCAATGGATCCTGCTTATAGTGAGAGCTTTAGTGCTCTAGGCATGCCCCTTTTTGATTATGATCGATCGTGACTTGCTTTTTTTATTTTAATATAGTCTTCCCATGTATAAATAGTTTCTTCAGAACGCACCTGCATTTCCAGATTATATTATCGCAAAATGATCCATAGGAATTAATTTTGGAAAAAGTTTAAAATTTAAAAAGAAGTAAACAGCTAGGGAGAAAAAATAAATTTATACAGAATAGAATTTTGCAACGATTTAAAATTCATTTCATCCTGATTTATATAATTTGGGATCCATTTGGTTTCACACCTGATGACATGGAGATTATATTGTTATAGATTGTTTATAATAATAATTTTTTATTAAGGTAATTAATAAAAAAATTATTGTTATTCTATAATAATTTCTTACACTAAAAAAGCAATTTGATTCAAGATAGTCTAATTAATCTCTGTAAATAAATACATGAATTATTATTGTACGTTGTTATATCAATCTTCTTTATTTCATATTTATTAGAATTAATTGAACCACTTTAATTATGGCCTCGTTCTCATTTTTTCAAACTCCACATATACGAAATATATTATTATATGTTGTTGTACCTTAATGTTAAATTTTTATGTTCTCTTCTTAAAGAATTAATTTATTTCCTACTTCTTTTTGTTGATCGGCCACATGCATTTCATTAATGTCATTAACCTTCTTTAAATTATATCCGTTCTAAAAAATAATCCATCATTTTCTGGTACAGCTCTTCTTGTGTTAATTCATACTTCTATCTTTTTCTTTTCGTCAACTTTTTTAAAGACAAAATAATTGAAGAATTGAATTAAGGAGATTGTTATTGCTTTATTACACTAAGCTTGAAACATTACATTGGGTATAAGTTTGAGATCATGCAATGAATAAATGTATAAATGCATCAGATCATTAATTTATTTATTTTTTAAAAAAAACTAAATTAATTTTGTCACACAAAAAAGAAAAAAGATAAATTAAAAATTCAACATAAGTCGCAAACATGTCTATTGGCAGTTTGCGACAGTTGTTTTGTTACACCATTGACCATATCTCAAAGGCAGAATATTTTAGGATCTCCTAAATTTGACATAATTTATTGATGTAAATTTGAATTGTTTTTAGTCCTTATTCACCTTCAATGTGTCATGACTAAAACATATCAACTTTAGAGGGATAAAAAGTATTTATGTAAATTTCAAATGAAATTTTTGTTTAAATATTTAACTGAAAACAAACAGACAAGGAGCTATGTGTCATGATCAAAAAATAATGACACATATTTATAATTAAAAATAGCTTGACTTTAAAAAATAAAATTATTTTGTCTCAAAAAAATATGATTTTTTCCTAATTAATTAAAAATAACTTACTTTTAAAATTTTTCTTTTAACTTTAATGATAAAGTTTATAATCACATAAATATCTAAAATTATCTTAAATCACAAGTTTTACTAAAATATTTTGCTAAAAAATATGTGTAATATAAAATGACATTATATAAATTGAAACATAGGGAGAGTAGTTAGTGCACCAATTATAGTTACTCTGTTACTCATCACAAACAAGCTCAAGCATTGTCAGTGAGCACTTTTTCATTTGTAATCACGGATTTTGAATTTTAATCTTTTTTGATAAGAAATCGTTATTGTTAGAGGCTATTGTATATTTTACTTCAATATGAAACTTTTTGATATAAATTTAAATTTAATAGAAATTTAATTTAAATATCGGACATTAGATGAGGATTAAAAAACAAATAAAAAATCAAGGCACTCAAGCATTCCATATTCCACGTCCTGTCTGAGTTGGAAAACTTTATGGAGCTGCTATTTAGTTCTCCACAAATAACGAACTAGAATTGTCGTGACTGACTTCTCCATTTTTAATTAGGAGTTTGGTATTTTTTTTAGAAAGCACTTTATCCTAGTATCAAAATTTTCAACGTAAATTCAAATTTAATCATACTCTAAAGCACGTACTGAACACCCGAAAAACCAAAGAGAAAAAAATTCTCCTCAAATGACATTGGTCTGCCAGCTCCAGTACGAGAATGACCAACTACCCAAAGTAAACAATTAAAACTACAATAGAAAAAAGTTGCACTAATTATTTAGATTGAAGAATCGTAATTTTGCATTGATATGAAATGAAAGAATGATTTTATCGTCATTCGAGTCGAAAATCAGTACAACTTTCTTTCATTCGTTTTGTGAGAGACACACACAACACACATAATAAGAATTAAAAAGGCCTCCTTATAACTAGATATACGTCGTTACCCTTTGATCCAAGTTATATTGTTGTGATCTTTGTATGAGTAATTATTTTTAACCAAATAGTCTACTATAGTTCTTATTAAATCTGTCCCAAAATATTTTTGTTATAGAGTAGGACTTGTAATAATGTTCTCCACGTAACTAAACAGTTTGAAGGACCATACACTTAGGAGTAGTCACTAAATCAAAAAGGAACTTTATTTAATCCAAAAAAACACCTAAACCTATAGTTTTATTTGAGTAAGAAAACCTTCACTTAATAAACATATTGGATCAAGCGTTTACTATTATGCCAAAAGTTATAGCTGATTGCACAGACGCAATTTTATTTCTTAACCAAGTCCATGTTCGATCGTGACTTCAACCTTGGCTACCCCAACCCTCTAATGGGTCTTGTCATAGGCAGGATGTTGGCATTATCCAACAATCCTCCTCCCAACACCTACCTCATGCAGCATGTTGCTCATAGGAATCAAACCCGTGACCTTTGCTCTAATACAATTTGTTAGGATCAAGTATTTATCATTATGCGAAAATCTATAGCTAGTAGCAAAGACACAACTTCAATTCTTAACCAAGTCAACCACACGAGTGTCATTTTCGATCATGACTCCGACCCGAGCTATCCCAGCCCCCTCATGGGCCTTGCTATACGTAGAATATTGGCATTGCCCAACAAAACACCTAATATAATTCTTAGATTAATTAATCTAGGACTAAAAATGGTGCATTAGTGAGAAATAAACAGTGTAGTATAGAGATGGTTCCATCAATGTTTTTCTTTTCCCCCTTATTTCCGGAGACACTTTCAAATTTTAATAATTATTGTTTTCACGAGTGACCTTGAGGGGACCATTTTTATTATGTAGCACAATTTTTACTAGTGAGTTTCATTACTCCATATCTTTATCTATGTCCAACAATACTATTATAGCTTCGGATTTTCCACGCGTTTGTGGTTTAAATTAGTTGATTCATCTAAAGAGTATAATAAATGCTAATAAGTATATATATGCAACAAGAAAAAATTATAAATTACACAAAATGTTACTAGGTAGATTTATCTAAATAAGACATGAAATATTGTTCCCAAAATTAATTATTTAACTTTGAAGAAATGTGCTTTCTTTATTACAGTAGGTTGGTATTTAGTTATTTTCAAGTTCATGCTGTTTCTTCAACTATATCCCATTATTTGTCGTTCGAAGGTAAGATTTTATATCCCCTTCGATGTAATTTAAATTTTCAATCCTTTCACCATCATGAAGGCGAAAGCATGAGTGGATGGATTATTATCAAAAATAAAATAAAGTATATAGTAACAGTGTTTTATTTCCTAGGCATTTTTTGAAAGGGATGGGGGTTGACTAGTACAGTGAGAGCATCTAGGAATTTTCATATTTTCTTTACCACGTACTATTCAAATTATTTTAAATGTGAATCTGTGATTTAAAAAAAGAAGAAGAGAATCTCCACAGCGTACCCCCACCCCAATAATTTGTTTTGGTTAGAATTCACCTTAAAAAATAGAATGAATCGAATTATTGGACCCTCCACAACCTCCTCCCATTCATTCTAATTTTTATTAGATTGGAATAGTATCTAAAGATATTTGCATATCGCTAGTTGTTCCTGGATTGGTAAGAATTGATTGGAATCAAAATCATCTACTAAATTATTTATTTATTTATTTGGGTGCAGTTTTAATCTTTTACATTTATCAAATAATGAAAATTTTTGATAATTTTCAGTTTTCGTTACATTTAATCGTCTTTTTGCCTAGTATAATTTTTTATGTTGCAGTTTATGACATCTCACGGAAAGTTTCTGACATTTTCTTGTTTTTTCTTAAAATCTAACCGCTAGTCTCGTTAAAATGCGAACCATTAACAAACTTAAGTGTCAAGGGACATTTTTGTCCTTTTCCCCTAATTAAGTTCTTTTTCTGGATGTGGAGTATGGCAAATAGATTCCTTTTAGTCTACTTAAAAAAAATGATTCATTTTACTTTTTCACGTAACATATTTTTTAATTTTTTTAAATTTAAATTCACGTTACATATGATTCATAAAAAAGAAAATGTTCTTATTTATTGAGTAGTAATGATTTTAACATTCTCAAAGCTCGAACATAAAATTTTTAATTAAGAATTACAAAAATCTCATACATCGATAATTCGGAGGAGGCTTCTCTCCATTTTCTTTCTCGCCATTTTTTTGAAATTTGTGTCTTGATAGCTGACACATTACATAAGTTAGATTTTAATGATTAAGATTTAATTAACTTATGTCATTAAATGGAGAAAGAAAAAAATATCAATTAAATTTTAACTATTAAAATTCAACTTATGTCATGTATCAGCTTTAAAATAGAAACTTAGAGAAGATGAGGAGAAAGAAAATGAAGAGGAGTGTTATCCCGGTAATCCCACGTTATATTTATATTCCTTGTAAGTGCTAGTTTTCTTAATAATTTCCCTTATGAGAAGTGATATTCCTTCATTCGACACTTGCACGCTTTCTTCACTTTTATTCTCCTTATACTTGAATTGAACCTCTCTTTGTTGTGACAGATTGATGTCTTGCTTCCTCTAATTTCCATATATTCCTCGTTTTCTTTGTCAACCATACAGTCTTATTAAATCACAAAATCTACCAATTATTGGCCTATTTAATATTTTATTCCGCAGATTATTTATTATATTTTTTTCTTTCAAGTTTTTAAGATCCCTTTACATGTCACCTTTTGTGATGGTATTTTTATTATAAAAAAAATAATTTTACTATTTTATTCTTATTTAATATATATTAATTACTTTTTTAGTTCTTTAGTTGATCAAGTATATTTTTTCAAAGGACAAAAAATTTAGATTATTTTACCCTTATTATATATATAATTATGTGAATATTTAATCTATTTAATTATGTGATATCATCTTATAATTGAGATATTATTGTCAAGAGCAATAACAACTAAGCATTAAATTTGGGGGGTAGTTAATTTTATCTTAAAATAACACATAATTTGAGATCACGGTGGATAACTTGAGACTAAAAAAGTACAAATATAAGGAGTTGATTTAAGTTATTATGGTAAACGACAAAGATGAATTGACTGCCTCTTTGAATAGTAATTAAGAATTTCGTGTAAACTAGAACTAATAGGGTTTTTGTATTTTAATCAAGAAAAGAGTTTAGATTAGAAAGGAGAATTTGTCTTAAAATGTCGATATTACACCACGCAAGTTACATAATAATTTTGGAATATTACCTAATATGATCAAGGAAGGGTCAAATATAACATTATATTGTATAAAGTTGGTTAGTACTACTCTAAATAAATACCCTTTTATTGTATAATGATTTTTTCTCATTTTCAAATAAGAGAAAAAATACCATCTTTTGTAATTTTAGGGTAGCTTATGAATATTAAAATCTAATTATCGATAATAAGTAAATATATATTTATTTAGATGTCAGATAGGACTAAAAATAAAAGTGAAATCTTTCTAATAATATAAATTGTTAAATGAAATGAAAACATAATTCCACCTAGTATGAAAATATAAAGAGGTCCAGAGTTCAAATCTTATGTTATTCATCACTGAAAAGAATATTCAAATGTTTTTAGCTTAAAAAATTAAAAACAAATAAAATATTTATAGAGATTTCAAATAAGTGTGGAAATTTGGAATTAATTAATTCTTAATAGCCATGTGTAAGATAGTAGTTAGTTGGTAATAGGAGAGAATCTAAATAGAAGTTGGGTCAGACTTTTGCCATGTGATTCTTAATCCAAAGGATTCCAAGGATCCAACAGACATTAAAAAAATTATTTATTTAGTTTCTAATAACTTTTAACTATGTTAGAAAATTAGCGTGCATTTGGGTATGAAAATATTTTTTTCCTTTATTTAAAATTATTGAAGTTAGATATGTTGTGTTTGCTTATACTTTTTCGATAAATATTTAAATTTTAATTTTTTTTTTAAATATGAAATATTATTTTAATGGGAATATTTTATAAAAATAAAAAATCTAGGATAAATTTGAAAAACAAAAATTTGTAAAGGTGAAAGTGAAAACATGTCTTTGGATGTCTTTTAAATTTTAAATATAATTTCAAGTTGTATTTGAAAATTTTATGACAATATATTGATATTCAAATAAAGAGAAAAAATTCAAGAAAAAAGTGACAAACTCTCATAGTCAGAAGTAGTGTTTGACCGTCAAAATTTAAAATTTAATTTGAATTTAATCTATAATAGCTACCTATTTTATACTTTTGAAATGGTATATTCAAGCATGAATATATTTTTTTTAAGAAAAAATATAATCAAATACAACTTTATCTTTAATTTCAACTCCATAAATTTTAAATAAAATAAAATAAATATAAAGCATAGCCAAATACCACCCCACCTTCAATTTCAACTCTATAAATCTCAAATAAAATGAAAAATTTATATATAATTCATGGGCAAATAATTAGTGCAGCTAATTAATATTAAATTATAAGGAATAAGGATATGGTTCCTTTTAATCAATGCAAATTGCAATATACGTCTTTAAATAATTGTTTTACGTGCCTCTATAAATAATTGATGATATGGAATATATTTTCATGCTTAGTGCCAACTTTCAATTCTTTTAAATGATTTTGGCCCCTTTCTTTATTTTAAGTAGGTAATTGTTATTTCATCCAAGCTAGAGTATTATTGGCGATCCCCTAATTATAAAACAAAAGAGTAGCCTTTGTAATAGATTGCTACTTAACATTATATATACGTTTAAATAGTTGGTGCTTCTGCATACTAACTGTCAATAATTATACTAATAATATAATAAAGGGCCAATCCTAATTCATAAACAACATCGGAAAGGGGAAAAAAGATTGCAAAAGGAATGACGAATGTTTATTTGAACATACAATTTTTTTTTTGTTTGTTTGTATAAACGTTTTGTGTGTGTAACTAGTCTATTCTTGGTTGATCAATGATAAATAACTGTAACTTTCGATAAATTATAAGGCATTACTTTGATGTAACATAAAAAGAGACATATATATATTTTTTTTATGGAATACTAGTTTTAAAATTGAAAACTAATATTCCATATTTATAAGTTTAAGAAATGAGAAGTGAAGTGACAATATTAATTAGTATATTCAACATAACAAACGCTATATTATATTCCTAAGGTACGTCATTTGTCCAAATCTGGATTGAAACCAAATATAATAGAAATAACAGAAATGGAAAAATAAATATTTAAATAACTAGTAGCGATTATTAAGTATATATGAATTACTGTAAAACGAACATGCTACTGATCAGTAAGGGATCTCTAATATCATAATAAAAATGGGAAAATTTTATAAATAGAGCTATTAGAGTCATTTTGGCAAAATACAGTCATAGTAAAATATATTGTATTTGTGCACATATAAAATCTAATCCTAACTTAAATCGCGCAAATACAACATATGATTGTAACTCTGTGTGTGTATATATGGACAGCCAATTGGATCCATAGTATTATTTCTAAATTCTTTTGACGATCACTGGTTAGCGATCAACTACTATTTGTGGCAATCTCTGGTGAAGCAACATCGACTTTTCAGCGGCCAACTGAAACGTCAACGAATGGTGAGGTTATAGTGGACAGTGACGATTAGAATTTTTAGATACACATATGTATTTTAAGAAAATTAAATTAGATGTATCGTGTAATTTTTCTTCGAAAGGATCAACTAAAGTCTCATGATTGATCTGTCAAATAGCATTGTAGTAATTTTGAATGCGACACTTAAAAGGTAAATGCTCGGAATAGCAGCCTCCACCATGTTTTGTCACATCTGAATTACGGTCAAGCTCAAAATTTTAAAATCAGGTGAATTCAAATCGAACGATTAATTCAAATAAAGTATATATAATTCAAAATTTATCCTAAATCCGTCTTTATCTCTGACTCCATCTCCCTTCTTGGACCATCCTCCACAAGTTATAACACTAGCCCTAAGTCTGTACTTTATCTCTGACTCCATCTCCCTTCTTGGACCATCCTCCTGTACTGTAGCTATCGAAACTTCTAAAAATCTGTCTATATTAATATTTTTTGCCAATTTTATAAAAAAGTTTGATAGCTACCGATCTTAAAGTTCCTGAGAAACTAATAAATGGTAAATGGTCAAATGCAATAAAACATCCTATCACGAACTTTTTTGATGTAGTTATCAAACTTTTTAGATTTGAATAGTAATTACTGGAACCACAAAACTCTTGCTCGTTACTTTTGCACTGTTTTATCAATATTAGTCAAAACCACTAATTTGTGGTCCATTAATTAAATAAGTAGTTGACTTAAAAACACATGCAGGTGTGGAGTTCAAAGGGTCAGAGTCCCTCAAGTCTTTTTCTTTTTTCCACTCGGTATTCGATATCCATATCAGACTATATTCGAATTCGTGCCGTGTAGGGCTCCATCTGGAGGGAAGCACTCTGTACAAAAAAAATTTCATTCTCAGGGCTCAAACCCGATACCTATGATTAAGAGAGGAGTAGCTTCATCTACATCCATTGCACCGCATCCTTTGATGGTCTCTCCCTTCATTTTATTTTGTGTGTACATATATAAACCCTAATATATTGTCCATAATTTATTCTGTGGACCTTTTTCATTGCCTTTATGCTTAAAAGTAGCAAAGTGGTACACTAGATGAATTTAGCAAATGTTATTACGAGATGTGTCATACAAATTGTGTTAGTCAATTTTTATCATTCCCTAGCTCCTTTTTTTTTTTTTTTTTTTTTTTTTTGCCCCTAAGTCTCTCCTTGTGCCATAGAGAAAGGTAACGAATATATAGAGTTATAGATTATGATTCCAACGAAGTGCAACAGTTAACAATTAGTGATAACAATGAATATATGTGTACAAATATATCTTATCCCTTCGATCTTGATCTATTAATTAAATATGCTCGAATTATAATTGTCATGTATATTATTTAAAAAATGCTGTCACTAATGCTAATAAGCCCATATGAATTTAAAACAATAGTGTCGTTAGCGTTGGCACTATATGTTTGCAAAGATTATCTACAATATCCCTAAAAGCGTTATTCTCTTTAATATAAAAACTAAAAAGGTCTTACGGTGAAGAAATTGAGAATTAAAGACCTTTTCCCAAAAGTGTGTGATTGACAATTGAAATTTCCAATAAATTCTTTTTGAAACAAGTGTCAGCTTAACTTATTAGTACATCCGTTCACTATTACTTTGTCTGTATTTTACTTATTAAAATTAAGCTATATAAATTTTGTTTAATATTTTAAAATATTTTTTAACTATATTAATATGAGAAAGATTGCAACTTATAGTATTTTCCGTATAAGTTTTTACC
>DF358766.1:15373-27794 GCA_000787875.1 Solanum virginianum | reverse complement strand
AGAGATAAGGTAGCTGTTTATTTAAACTACACACTATTGATTTTCACGATCTGATGGAAAAAGAAAAGAAAATTTATATGTGTTGCTTATGTCACATGAATCATAAATATAAGTATTAGTAACATAAATAATAAGTGCATCGCTAGGAGATAAGCGGAAGAGTTGGATCTGGCCCAGTCATTTCCATCACAACAAGTCAACAACATCCTTTTGTCTTACCATTTTTGGGCCGGGCCCTACTTTAGACTACCCACTTTAGGAAAGGAAATTGATTGAACCAAAATACAAATTGGAGCTCCTCTTTTTTCTGAGATGATCTACTTCTTTTTCGTTTTAGATTCTGTAATTATGACATCCTAAAGGTAAACAAAAATATATTTGTCCTTTTATATATCAAATCAAATCTCCCATTAAAACTTGTTGAATTATGTTGTAAATACTATAAATATTTCCTTTTACATTTTATTCAGTTATACCATGATATTACTTCAGGTTACTGCATCATGCTAGATTCGGAGAGACTGAGAGTATAAAAATTTTCTAAAATACCAGCGCAGTTATGATAAATTATTAACTTGTCTTATCAGATTGCTATGAAGAAAAGGCCATAGCAAAAATTAGTGTCACTTGAAATAATATGCGGCAAAATTTGTTAACTGGAAGAAGGAGGTTCATTTTAAAAATTTTGCATATCCATCTCTACTTCAAAATAACTTCATATATGTAAAGTGGTCTTGTTTGCGTTATTTGACGGCAATCTTGGGCCATAGTTCACCTGGAACTACAACTACAAATTCAAATTCCAATGTCCCCTTATTTATCTTTTCCAAATAAAAAAGTGGAGTTAAATGAGGAGATCTTATATTATGTTGGTTGAAAAAAATTAAACGAGTGTAACATGTTGTTTCCATTCCCTACTCTGTTGGATCATTGATAACCAGCTTGGACTATTTCTCTCTTTCTTTGGGTTTCATCTACCTCCACAAAATAAACTGAATCCTCTCATCTCATTTTTCCTTTAGGCTTCAAAGGCAGCTAAAGTTATTTTTTTTAAAAAAAATATTGAATGTAATCCAAAAAAAAATCAACCAAAACATGCCAACAACAAGAGCTCGTTTGGGGAGAAGAGCATCCTCTTCTTCCTATTCATCAACTATTACTACTATCGTTTTTGTGTCATTATGTGTATTTGGGGTATGGCTTCTTACCTCCAACTCTGTTATTCCTCCAAAATCCACCACTCGAACATCCACCGATTCTACTTCTCCTTCTATTACTTCAACTATTATAAATGCCCACAAGACCATTTCTAACATTGCAAAAACGCCTCCTGTTTTCAAGGACACACAAGGAGACCTTCCTGATGATGCCCTGAAAACGGGTGACGCTAACCACCCTCAGGATACTAACGAAATTGACAAGGTACAGACAGATGTCTCAACAGAGCTTACAAAGGATTCTGGAGGTGGAGGAGACGCTTTAAATGCGAATGTTGATCAATCATTGCAAAGTAATGAAAACGTAAAACCAGCGGATGAGAAGAAAAATGTGAAACCAGTTGCGGCAGACAACTCTCAGGGATTGAGTGGAACTGAATCTGGTGAAGAGCAAGAGAAAAAAAATGTGAATCCAGTTGTAGTAGACAACTCTCAGGGATTGCGTGGAACCGAATCTGGTGAAGAGCAAGAGAAAAAAAATGTGAATCCAGTTGTAGTAGACAACTCTCAGGGATTGCGTGGAACCGAATCTGGTGAAGAGCAAGAGAAGCAGAAAAAATTGGAGACACAAACGTCTGAGGAAAATTCCATTACTCACAGGGAAGAAGCTAATCAAATAACTGCAGGAAGCGGAAAGACAATTACCGGAAAAGAAAAGGCTGAAGAGGACGTTTCTTTGGATTCAGGAAATGATGCACATGGAATTGCAACAGATAACACGAAGAACATATTGTCAGATCACGAGCAACAAAAACGACTTGAGCACCATCAACAACAGGAAGATGACCAAATGCAACAGAAACCATTACAAGAACCTACTCGAGATGTAACGCATAAAGATCAAATCAAACATGACGAAACACCTATAGTAAAAGATATTAAGATTCAAAATGATCACAAGGCCCCCATAAACTTAACTAACAACGTACCTGTTCTGAAGAATGAAAGTCACAAGGAAATCATTGTACCAAAAGAGTCTAAAGAATCAAAGAAGGCCTGGTCAACACAAGCTGATCAGTCAGTGAACCAGAAAGAAAGACGAACAGTTGGAAAAAATAACCAAGACAGCAGCGTCCCAGAGCAGAATTGGCAGCTATGCAAGGTGGAAGCCCTTGCAGATTACATACCATGTTTAGACAACGAAGAGGCAATAAAGAAGCTAAAAACAACAAAGCATTATGAACATCGTGAAAGACATTGTCCTCAGGAACCTCCTACTTGTCTTGTACCCTCGCCTCAGGGATACAAGAAACCAATTGAGTGGCCTAAAAGCAGAGATAAGGTAGCTGTTTATTTAAACTACTTCCTAATATGGATTGGGAAAGTGTTACTCTTATGAGAATTTTTGTGTTTATCCAGATATGGTACCATAATGTGCCTCATACATTGTTAGCAGAGGTGAAGGGGCACCAAAACTGGGTGAAGGTTTCTGGTGAATTCCTAACTTTTCCAGGTGGAGGTACTCAGTTTATCCATGGTGCATTGCATTACCTGGATTTTGTACAAGAGGTATCTTATCCATTACCAAGGACTACAAAAACAACATCATAGAATGATCAGCCCAAAAAGCAAAAGAACATTTTAAAACTAATTACTAGTAGATATTACATTTGACAATTCATTGATGCTGCTGATTTATGTCAATCAACTGGTTGTAGGCAGCTCCGGATATAGCATGGGGAAAGCGGACTAGAACAGTGTTAGATGTTGGCTGTGGAGTTGCTAGTTTTGGTGGTTATCTTTTCGAGAGAGATGTTCTTACAATGTCTTTTGCACCTAAAGATGAACACGAGGCACAAGTTCAATTCGCTCTGGAAAGGGGAATACCTGCAATATCTGCTGTGATGGGTACTCAGAGATTGCCATTTCCAAGTGGAGTTTTTGACCTTGTGCATTGTGCACGCTGCAGAGTCCCTTGGCATGAGGAAGGTGTTTCCTAGGCATTATATATTTAAAACTATTTGAACATTCAAGTTATCATTTGGACTTTGCCTTTGATTGTGCATATGAATTCCTTAATAAAGTTAAAATTTGCAATAAAGGTGGTGCCCTTCTCCTGGAACTGAATCGTGTCCTTCGCCCTGGAGGTTACTTTGCCTGGTCTGCAACTCCGGTCTACCAAACTCTTGAAGAAGATGTCGAGATATGGAAGGGTAAGATCCTAATCATTTCCGCCCTTTAATGCTATTAGAGTAAAATTGACGCGTTTTTTTTACTTCCCCTTCTCCGGCTCTCTATAACTAGAAATGTCTAATTTGACGGTGGCCATGTGCTGGGAGCTTATAAACATAAAGAAGGACAAACTAAATTCTATTGGTGTTGCCATCTACCACAAGTCCGACACAAATGAATGCTATGATCAAAGAAAACAAAACAAACCTCCAATGTGTAAATCAGATGATGATCCTAATGCTGCCTGGTAAGCTCATTGTTCTCCGATCAAATTTTGTTTACTCAGTGAAATCTGCATGCCACTGCCATTTGCAATATCTACAAAGAATAAGACTGTAATTTCCATGTATTTATTTTTGAGAAATACTTACCAACTTTTAATGAGACTGGGAACATGACATGTGTTTCAGGTATGTCCCCTTCAATTCATGTATGCATAGGGTGCCAAGTAAAGAAACAGAGAGAGGATATCGGTGGCCTGTAGAGTGGCCTGAGCGACTGCAGACGCCTCCATACTGGCTAAACCAATCGCAAGTTGGAATTTATGGGAAACCAGCGCCAGATGACTTTGCAGCAGATTTAGAACATTGGAAACGTTTGGTAAGCAAGGTGTATATGAACGGATTGGGAATTAGCTGGTCAAATGTAAGAAATGCCATGGACATGAGAGCAGTATATGGAGGGTAATTAACTTCTCTTTTCTTACCTGTGCTTATGCACCAAAAAGGAATACTAACAAAAGGCTTCTCATATCAATTAACAGGTTTGCTGCAGCACTTAGAGATCTCAAACTGTGGGTCATGAATGTGGTGAATGTCAATGCTCCAGATACACTTCCCATAATATATGAGCGTGGTCTTTTTGGGATTTATCATGATTGGTGCGAATCATTTAGTACATACCCAAGGACATACGATCTTCTACATGCTGATCATCTTTTCTCCCAGTTGAAGAAGAGGTATATAATACTAGTAGTTTATTTATGGAGTAGAACCATTGTAGCCAGTGGACTAACTAATGACTTTCATGTCGCATTTGTAGGTGCAAAACTGTTGCTGTAATGGCAGAGGTTGACAGAATAGTTAGACCAGGAGGCAAATTGATTGTTCGTGATGATTCTGCTACAGCTAAGGAAGTAGAAAACTTACTCAGGTCTCTGCATTGGGAAATCCGGAAGACCATCTTCCAGAATCAAGTTGGAATACTAAGTGCACAGAAGACTTTCTGGCGGCCAAATGCTTCTGCTGTAACCACCTGACTACACAATCTCAAATCATCTAAATCTGTCGCAAGCAAGTCTAACTTTGTAGCCTAAAGGTCTTCATGTACTACTGCCAGCAGGCAAAGAAGCTGCTGTCGTAGCTCTTGTCATTTATTAGTCAATTTTAGTTATTTTCTTAGTATTATTTTTGATAGATAAAGGGAAAGTGCTACAGGCAAATGCCGGTAGCTTTTGTTATTGATTAATAGCAAGGTTAATGTTTACACTTAGCATACAAATACATAATTACAATGACAGATCTGAAGTACACTATCTCTTTGTCTCTTTATCAAGCATGTCCCCCAGCCCTTGTCATTTTTCTTTCTCCTCTATGTCACATCTAATTTTTTCTGTGTGGATTTTTTGTTTATTTTTTTTTGACTCGCCGACTTCATTTTTGTCCAAGACAACTACTTGACAAAGATAGATTAAAAGATAGAAAAGAAAATTTTCTTTTAATAAGGATAGGTTAAAAGTCTGACATAGTTGAGTTAACCAGAGGCATGACTCATTCAGTCGATCATAGGACTTAATCTACCCTTACCAAATCATGCTATTAACATGTGAATGGATATGCAGCAGTCCAGAGCCCACGAAAAATGGCACTTAACGTTACTTACCAAATGCAACAGATCAGGCCCACTAGATATTTCTCTAGATGATTGAGTTAAAGGTCTCCTTATGTGCCAATCATGGCATCTCCTCATTCTTATGTCTCTATATACAATTTGGATCTACACAAGTTTTTCATCATGCCATTTGCTCAGAAGATCTATCCACTGGTTCTAGAATTTAGGAGCACATAGAATTGCATACCAAATTTTGAAATTTGAAACATAACTGGAACAGGAGCAATTTCTCTAGTTCAACGCTTCTGCATTATACCATTCCGTTTTACGTTTGTTCATTTGTAAATCTACTACCGCTGCACACTGAAAGTTATAGCAAGTGAAGGTCATAAGCTCTGGGATTACATTCAGATCCCTTGTCCTTTGTCCAAATACCATATTTTCAGCATAAGAAATAAAACGAACAGCATATCAGCATACAAATTTTTAGCTTAGACCTGGACCTACCAAATTTGACTAAGCTCTCCATGAGCATATTGCAGCTTCAGAACTAAAGAAAAGATGTTTTAGTCTCTTGACTTCTAGTACTTTACTCTTTCTTAAGAAGACTTTGCAAATGCCCACTCTTGACAGCATTTTGGAGATCTAATAAGAAGCCAACAAGCAAATGAGAACAATCAAAAACAAGAAGAATCAAGAATTACAAGCTGAAAAATATCAGGTCAGAGAACAGAATCGGACAACTGGAATCACAAAGCCTACCATCTGAACCACCAATATGCTTCCCATTCACAAACACTTGTGGGACAGTGCTGCGACCCACCAGATCTAGAAGGACATCTTGAATACGACCGCCATCATCTGTCGTAAGTTTGAAACAAATCCATAAACTTCCATCGCTAGACGTGACAATCAATGTAGACCAACCAATAGTTCTTGGGAGGAAGAAACAGAGATAGACAATGAAATAGTCAATGAAAATTGTGAGTACTTCCACGAATAGCTTTCAAGCGCTTTATTTTGTTTCTTTCTACAAGTTTCAGGGGAGGGGGTATAGACAATAAATTACCTCGAAGATCAAGCTCCACCACAAATGGTTGTTCTTGAAGTTCATTGAAGATGCGTTTGGCACGCTTGCAGTACCTATTTTTGTAAAGATATACAATTTAAACAATAGCATGAGAAGGAAAAAACTTCAAAAGATTAACATGCACTTAGAAAGACTTTGATTCTCAGACAGAAGGTATTTTATGATTCTTCTTTCTTCTTAAGGTCGAGATAAATGTGTGATACAGCAGAGGATTAAATAAAAGAAGGCATAGCATAAAAATGTGATGGGATACAGAGGCTCACTAAAGCCGATGATGCCTCAAATCCATCATCTTAAATCGTATTCATGGATATATATTATATCAAATCCAAGCAGCACAAAACATCATAACTTAAATGCTCAGCTATTACGTACGTTGGTTTCCCAATAGCTTCCTCCTTTGCCAAAATGAAAGGTCTGGTTTTAAGACACTTTAGACTCATTAAGTATAATCAAACGAAGATGGCAAGGATGTAAAAGCTAAACTTCTTATTGTGTAGTGTGCTCTTCATATATGCATAGCAATTATTTTCAAATTTTGATAATGAAGAGGAATAAAAATCACTTGATGTCCAAAAAAATTTGTCTACGGCTGCAAACACTTGATATGATACCACATTACAGCGGAGATGATATGGAATTGAGCAATTAAAAGAAAGAAAGCAATGCAAATGAGCTGAATGGACCAAAATTAAGACTTAGTAAATCAGGCTGGAAGTAGTCGAGCTGTGATCAAAAACTCTTCTTCATTTACACACAGGCACCTAGGTGAAGTAGGAGCCTTTAATATTCTGCATTGGGCACTTAATAATACCAACCACAGCTCTTGGAGGCTGCTACTTCAGTGATCATGTACCCCTTACCTACCTTGGCAACACGTGTTTGTGCTTTACACAGGTTTTAGTCGATTAATCGAGGTACATCTAAACTAGCCCAACACCACCAATATTGAGGGAAAAAGAAGTTGTCCGATAAAGAAACTAACCCCTAAAATTCTTAGTGATTCCCAAAATTAACAAAATAAAAGATACAATGCGGCAGAGAGCAAATTAGTACAGTTAACAAGCAAAGCATACCAGAAACCCTAGAAAGTAAAAAATAGATTTCTTTGGTCCTCAAGCTTTGTACTTCTGGATTGAAAGTTTTCGTTTTGATGGTACAGCGATACTTGCTGGTCAAATCGGATTTGGAAACGCTATCGCGATCTTGTTAGAGTAGATTACATTTTGAACAAAAGCAGAAGGAGAACTAGAGGCTAGGGCTTCTGCTGGACCTTTCACTAACGCCATTACTCCAAATACAGTTAGCATCAGAAGAAGATTACGTTTGAAACAACCATTGACCTCCATTTTCTCCCTTTCTATTTCACTAACAGTGTCGCGCTCGAAAAATTGTTGAGTTTTGGACAAAAAGGAGAGGAATAGGGGTTTTAATATCTCAGCAGAAACCCGAAGATTGGTACTCCCAATTTTCTCCAAACGGTTACAGAACAGCGAGGATTTTGGAGAGATGACTGTTTTGGGAAAGGGGAACCGGAAACCGGATTGATTGTAACCTTGTCCAAAGCGCCGGTTTCCTAATTTGGTTAAACGGCCAACCGGGTTGATCTGCATCATGACGGAGGAGTTGACTGCTATATTTTCACCACAAACCGAAAGCGACAACAGTTGATTAACTTTTGGATCCAAGTGCACATTTTACTATGGAAAAAGTCATAACATACTCTTAATTTGACCATTTAAATCTGATAAAAGTGATTTATATATGTTTCTGTGCTATGTAAATGATTCAAATACAATTTTTTTGTTTAATGAAATTGAAAAAAATACTTAGTTCTTTTAAAAAGAATTCATGAAAAAGTAAATTTTATTGAGGTATATTTGATTATTTTCATAGATGAATGAGTATATTTGATCATTTTCATATATGGATTTTAATTTTTGTCTTTTTAATTTGGTGAATAATTTATATTTATTATGTTAATCATCAAATTTATTTTTATTTATGAAAGATACCCTTTTTAAAAATAAAATACAAAAAATAAATTAGTACAACATAGCCATAAAAATTTTGTGTTAAATACTGCAACAAGGAACAAAATTCACTTGTGAAGAAATAAACTTTGATTATCCAACTATTTTCAGAAGGTGTTCAAATGATATCCATCATCTTTATGTAATATTAGAAGGAATCGTTTTGATTTGAATATAAATTATGATTATTGAATATTAAATTTGTTGCATTTAAAATAAGATACATTATATAAAATTTAAGAACAAATTACTTATTAACAAAAATATCTTTTATAAATGTAAAAAATGATGTATAAAAAGAGTTTAAAAGAATATATTTATCATTAAATTATTCAGCATTTATCAACTAAACAATAAAAAGTGGCACTATAATTTACTGTCGAGACGATTAGATAGTACCTTCCTATCAAACGACATATTTTTGTAGATGAATTGAACTTCGTATCCTGCTTGCAATATTTGGCATAATTTCCAAACCAAGAGAGAAAATCAGGAAATTAGAGAAGAAAAAATAAAAACTTTGTTGAGTATAATGGAGAAGATTACAAAGTATTTGCCTCCTCGTAAATCTTTCTTCAATAATTTAATCATGAATATAGCAAACAACAATTCATATGAACAGAAAATAGTTATATGAATTCTAGTTTGCAAAATCTAAGAAGGCTCAACATCTGGACTGGTCTTGTAAAGCTTATTGTATTCCTCGAGTTCATCATAATATATGTCCCACACGCATCTAACACATCCACTCCCGCAACAATCGTCCGGCAACGGCTTCTCCGGCGGCGGCGGAATGGTAATCTTTGATTTTTCCTGATTTTTCTCCGATCCCGTTTTGTTATTCGTCTTTGACTCTACGGTATTCTTGTTATCCATCGTTGACTCAACGGTGCTCTTGTGATTCGCTTCCTCGGCCATCGGACTTTTGAGTGCAGCGATGTTACGGCCCGATAGAAATCTAGGATGACGTAATCGGATCAGATTGAGAGTATGGGTTCGTCCAAAAGTCAGATCTGTTATAGGCATGAGAAAAGCAGAGGCGCGTTGGACATTTTCCGGTGGCCGATGGGGAAGATTGGTTATAAATGGTGTCGTTTTGGACGAGGAGAGGCCAGAAAGGGCCATTCCTCATATAATCAACCCGCGTGCCTGTCACGTGTTGAATAATGTGTGTAATTTTCAAATATAGATAAAACAAAGGCAAATGTCTGGCTGCCAACAACTCTTTTTGCCCACGAGTCTTATTGGTCAACTTGACAACTTTTCTTCTCGGCCAAATTGCAAGTAAACATTTTTATTTATTTAAAAGAGAGAGGTATTGAAAACACATTTAACACGAATTACGAATTATTAATTTTATTTTTAAATTATTGATAACTTAAAAATATCTTTCAACTTGGTAAATTAAATTTAAATATTACCCTCTTGTTTCATACACAAAATTGTGTCATTCAAGCACTACACATAACTTAAAAATATCCCTCAACTTAGCGAACTAAGTTGACAAACTAAGCTTAATACACTCTCCTATTATAACATGTTTTTTCCTTCTGCAGGTTTGACGAATCACGTCATAAAGAAAACTGCCATTCTAGTAAGTTAACAGCACAAACTTAAGTAGTTCGTCTTAGTAAAAAAGTAAATAAAATAAAGTAAACAATTCACAACTTTCTGTAGAACAATCCCTTTCATGAGCATTCAATTATTTTGTTTATAATATAGCGAGTAGAGAAACAAATAGGACTACTTCAATTGATTTCTGAACACAACTAACAATTCTCAATTTGTTTTCACTGCAGCAAGCGAGTGACAACATTTAGCTTTCTTATTGGGAAGACATCATCTTCTACCGCCTTCGGTCTGTTCTGAATAATCCTCTCAACCCCAGCAAGAGCAGTATAAGCCCAAGATAGTCATAGTCGTAAGCCAATCTGACAAACTCCATCTTGAAATTATTCCATGGAGGATACCTTGGTTCCAACTCAATCAAGAAGCTCCTATGTAGAACTGCTTTTTCATGACTGAATGTGTCAAAAGAGAACTTCCCATGGTAACGTCCGAAACCACTCTGACCAACGCCTCCAAATGGTAATGTGTCGCATATAAACTGAAAAGACAACATTATGAAAAGTAAGAATTCTCCTTTTTTGCTTATATTTGGCCGAGGGAATGAAGAGACATGAAAGAGGAGGTGGATCCTCATACCTGAACCATAGCATCATTAAAAGTCAGACTTCCGGAGGATGTTTCCTGCAAGATCTTCTCCTTCAACGAATCATTCTTGGTAAATGCATATATTGCAAGAGGTTTCGGCCTCGAGTTTATGAACTGGATACTTTCTTCGATATTGTCTAGCTGTTAAAAGAACCACTTTCTTGTCAGACATTTGTTTAAGAGAGATTTTCCAATAAAGTAAATCGAGAGTGAAGTCCTTTTACTGAAATAGGAAGCATAGTTAACACTTCTCAAGTAAAACATAAAGATGATATGTGCTACTTGCTAGAAAATCAGTCTGCTCTTACTGTGATTATTGGAAGCAATGGGCCAAATATTTCTTCAGTCATGATATCAGCATCAAGTGGAGGATTCAACAAGATTGTTGGTTCAATTACCCTAAAAAAATTCATCAAATAGAATGAGGAACTGGGTATGTAAGCAATAGTAGAATAAGGATATAGGATACTGAGGGTTACATATTTTCCTCATCTACTGAGCCTCCATAAACAACAGATGCTGCAACTTTCGGATCTTTCAGAAGATTGTGTACTCTATCAAAGTGATGCTTGTTCACGATTCTGGCGAGATTTCCCAAACTTTTCAAGTTGTCACCATAAAATCTCTTAATGAACTTCTTCAATAGGCTGATCTGAAATACCCGAACAAATAACAATAAATAAGCGGCTACGCCATCTGCCTCGAAAAAGCAAATAGAGTAAAACTTATACCGAGAAAAAAGAGGGAAAAGAAAAATATAACTCATGCTGCCACTAATACCAGAACTGAAGCAAATTGTTCTTCCACGAGCACATAATCGATTCCTATGCATGCTTGTCCATTGCATGGTCCCCACTTGCCCCCCGCTACCCGCTTGACAGCCACCTTAAAACCAACATCATACTGTGAGAAAAATATGAATACGGCTTGAACAAATTACATACTCTATTCTCCACATCATAACACAACCTAAAACTTTTGGTGCAATAACCTAGGACAAAAATATCCAATGTACTCAAAACTATGTGTCGATTTCCTTTCATTTGCAACAAATAAAGCTGCCCCATATGGGAGATGTTTTATCCCTTGCAATTTATAGCTTCGCTTTTTTCCAGATGAAACATGAAGTACTCATTATTACGTTCGATGATATTTAACCATTGGGAACCTGCAAATCAGAGGAATTAGATAGTGTGTCAAAGATGGTAGGACATTTTCCACCCAGCTCTAGCGTTACAGGTGTTAAGTGCTTTGCAGCTGCTGACATTATGAGGCGCCCAACTTGTGGACTACCTGCAAAACAGGAAGCCAAAATTACATCATCAACACAAGGGGCTGTTCACAACTAACTCTTTCTTCTAGGTCATTCCTTAATTATTCTTATTGCTGAATGCCCTTCTGTGAAATGCTCCTCCTAAACATGACAAAGATCACAGGAAACATAACGGCTAGGCTATACCTGTAAAAAATATCTTATCCCATTTTAGCTGCAGCAGTTGTTCTGCTACATCTTTTCCACCTTCAACAACTTTAACAGCTTCTGGATCCAAGTAAAGAGGTAATGTATTGGCCAGAAAGGAGGAACATTTTGGTGCTAGCTCTGAAGGCTTGACGACAATTGTGTTTCCAGCTGAAATTGCTCCAATCATTGGATCTAAAGCTAGGGCTGCAGATGATATAAGAGACTAATGAACACAAAGCAACAGTTGTGGACAACCAGCTTAGAACATAAAATCCATATTAGTTTGGTTCCTGACAGTCGTTTTGTTCAAGAAATTAGTTTGATTGTACAATGGTCAATATTGCAACTAGAAAAGAAGAGATGGGACAGTTGCACTATTAGTCAGAAAAACGATTTTACTCAC
>DF358766.1:0-15348 GCA_000787875.1 Solanum virginianum | reverse complement strand
TACTCACAGATGGGAAAATTCCAGGATACAAATATGAGCACTACTCCCAGTGGCTCTGATACTATTGCCCCTCTTGCAGGAAAGAAAGCTAATGGTATTCGGCCCTGCAATATAACATTGCAACATCAGTGGCTGCTCAACACCTTAGTTTATAAGTTATAGATAAACACAAAATAGAAAGAAGAATTTAGACTCACTTGCTGGTTAGATGACAAAGAAGCAAGTAAACATAAAGGATATTAACCAGCTTTCACGCACAGAGAGTAATAGCATACTGCAGTAAGAGTAATTTGATGTCTCAATAAGGTCATAGTATCACAAGGTTTACTTCGTAGTTACTTCTGGATTGGTTGCTATTGAACAATTCATTTGAACTGCAGATTGTTCAATATACTATTTTGCTACCATTTAACATACTAACTAGTAACAAAACAGAGCAATTTTAATCTGTTCCATTCCAAGTCTATTGCAACATTTTCAA
This sequence comes from Solanum virginianum, assembly GCA_000787875.1. Classification (NCBI taxonomy): domain Eukaryota; kingdom Viridiplantae; phylum Streptophyta; class Magnoliopsida; order Solanales; family Solanaceae; genus Solanum; species Solanum virginianum. Next base: position 14,867 of record DF358766.1, on the reverse strand, counting down.
AGTTTTACTGGCCTGCTTGAATCTGTAAGACTGTTTTGGACGGCAAACTTCTTAGACAGTTCACCAGTAAGACAATAGATAGTAATCTTAACAAGTACGGTTGTGAAAATGAATATACCTTTTTCTACAACAGTTAACAGACTTATTCAAGACATAAAAGAGAGGAGCTGTTGCAGCCAATATTCAGAATGTGTTAAAACATTAAGGATAATTTCATCAAAGGTGTTTGCCAAAGAGCGCTTTAACAGTTGAGGATAATTTTATTTATTTCTCAGGGGGAGGGGGAGGGGGGATGGGCAGAATTACAAACCTTTTGAGGGGCCATCCACTTCTCAACACAGCATAAAGCATTAGTAGCTGATTTCTTTACCACACCAACCTGAAAACGAGTGAAAAACCAATCCCTTGGTCATGCATTAAATCACTAAATACACCAATTTTTATTCATTAATTCTCTTTGATCAAATATGAATTTCAAGTGTATATACCATTTCACTGGCATGTTAGGTCGATCATTATAGTGGTAAATTTTGGTGTTAATATTGAGGTAGGATTAGTCATCTCAGCTTGTGCAAATCAGAAAACAAACAATGTCATGGGGCATTTATCAGGCATGCCCCGCTTAATTATACATGTCTGCTCCACATCTTCCACTTCCAATTAATTCAAATACAGCCGCTACTTCTCCACGATTCTCAATGGATTCCGAGATTATAGCAAACATCTCCCACAAATCAGGAGGCCGTTTCCTACTGATCAGGGATCGATTTCAACCGCTAGCTATTTTCAGAGGCGTACTCAGAATTTTCAGAGAATTGGTGCATTATTACGAAAAGGTGGATCTGAGATATAAATTTGATTGATTTGACAATTAGTCTTTAGATTCTTATCATTGCTTGTTTAACTTTCTAACCTTACCCGACCATCATGGCATTGTGTGATACTCCAAATGTGGTTTCAATATCTATATTTAAGTATTTCTTTAAAAACTACAACACTAATACTAATTGTTGTAGTTTTTAAAGAAATACTTAAAAACGGCGGTGAAAATATATTACCCTGCGTCACATCCGACGACTACAATTTCCCGTTTTGGGAAACGGCGGTGAAAATATATTACCGTCACTGAAGCAAAAATTTGCTATACTAGTAATATAGTAGTAATAATTAACAGCGTTCGAAATAAAAGCAGCAGGTGCATAAATCAGTTGAAAAGACAAAAAATGGAGAAATTAGGTACTTACTTCATCACGATAAGATTCAACGGGGTGCTTTCCGAGATCCTGTTTAAGTGCTTCAAATATCTCATCTTCCTTTTCAGCAAGGAGTTTGAGAATAGCTTGAAGCTGCGCTTTCCTCCATGCAACGCCTTTGGTTCTTCCACTCCTGAATGTTGTTCTCAGTTCACCTAACACATCCTCCAGAACTCCATTCATGGCTTCAATTTTACTCCAATTTAACTCTTCTTCCCACAAAATAAAGCCCTATTTTACAAACTTTTCAACGTGCTTTGTTCCTTTCTCCCACTAATTTTACTTAGCTGTTGCTCCCAAGTTATTTTGCAAGCATTAAATGTTGCATTTTCCGGTACAATCTACGTGGCGGTAGCTCAGGGCTTTGATTTCATGGATTTGAATTTTCAACGGGTTGTTCATTTACTTAACACAGAGATTAGCAGTAAATGATAAAAGAATATCAAATTACCTTTTAATATAATTAATATAATATTTTTAAAAAATATAATTATAATTAATTATAAAAATAAATTAGGTGCTAAGTAAAAAATTATTTCTAAATTTCATAAAAAAAATGTATTCACGTAGCTGCTTAGAGATGACATAGGATACTAGTGTGTGTATATACACATTACACATGAAAATCGTACCGGCACGGGCTCAATATATGGTACTTTCTATTTTAATTTATGTGATATAATTAAAATTTGAAGAAATATTTAAAAAAGAAAAATACAATTTTTAAATATTTTAAGTTATTAATTATTATAAGTTATAATATTTTTTATGAATTTTTTTAAATGTAAAATACAATGTATACTCTAACATATATATATATATATATATATATATATATATATATATATATATATAAAATAAGAAATTGAATTGAGTTTTTTATCTTTGATGTATCACAATTCACAATAGACTAAACTATTGTATCAGACGAATAATATTTATTTAGTTTTTATTTTCATAAATATTATATTTATTTAATGACAATATTATTTATATATAATTTTTAAATTGACGTAATTCATATATTTTTTGCTAGTTATTAAATAAATAAATATGAACGGAAAGAGGAATAAAGAGAATGTGTGTAGCTTAATATGTTACTTCATTGCAATAATGACTTTTCCCACACGACATGTTCTATTTTTCTTTTTTTGGGTGATTAAGGCATAGTATTCACTTATAGAGAGAAAACCTAGACGGTGTCTTGGCCATAGTATTTAGATGGGCCATATTCCGGTTCAGGAAAATTAAGCTTTTAAAGTTTGTTTTTTTGGCATAGCTAATTTTTAATGTCTCTACTATAAAGTTTTCTTTTATAAATATCGGAAGAACTATAAAAATAGTGGTGTTGTTGTTGGCCTCCCTCTTGGCTCCTTCCTTTGCTAAAGCAATGTCTTTATTAATCTAGTTTAAACTTTTTTTTTACTAATATATATGTGTCTTATTTATCAATATACAAATTTATAATTAAAAACTTTTTTTACAATGCTTATATTTTTGTAGATGGATAAATAGTTTACCAAATAGTTTTAATATTATGCACAAATAATATGAAAAAGAAGCGAATATTTACCAAATAGTTTTAATATTATGCACAAATAATATGAAAAAGAAGCGAATATTTTATAAGTTTAATTTTTTAGTGTGGAATTACAGATATCGACAAACAAACAACAACTAGACAAGTTATGCAGAGAGAGGGTAAGCATTTATTCACTAGCAAGTATCTGAATCAGTAGTGGATAACAACAAGTCTCATGCTTTGGTCCCTCTGTCAATAATTAGTCCACCGATATCCTTTCTGTTTCATTTTAATTATCACGATAAGATTTAATATAATTTTTTAAAAAAAATAATTAAAATATTATTTTTTCTATCTCATTTTATATGATATTTTTAAATTTGACTCAATATTTTTTAAAAAAAAGTAAGATTTTTGAAATTTATAGTTTAAAATTATTTAAAAATATTTGCATGGCTGTGAATCATTTCGGAATAAAATGAAAATTTTAAGATTAAATAGCATTTGACTAATATATTTCTCATAAATAATTAAATTTTTATTTATATATGTATCTCTTAATTCTCTTTTAATTTTTTTAAATTAACAATCACTTTTAATATACCTAAAGACTAAAATGAACCGAAGAGAATAATAAATACCTATTCAATAGTCAAAACCTCTTGAATGCTTTAGTCCACTTGTTTGCTCAAATTTGAAACTCTTGTAACTGTAATTAATACTACCATATGTATGAAAAATATTTGTTTTAAAATAATTATTATTTAAATAATTTTAAAAAAATAATTATTTTTTATTCTTGTCATTATTATTAATTATTCTAACATCGAGATTCATGTAAATAAATAAAAATTTAAAAACTAATTAAAAAATAGTTAAATTATATTTCTAATTATTTTTTCTTAAGAATATGTAAAATCTTATCATGAGAATTATAAAAGAACGAATTGAATTGTTGTTTGGTAGAATTTAAAACTTTCATATTGCATGACGATTTTGCTTTTAAATTGTTTTTCCTTTATATTATTAAAATTCAGATGTTTTAATCAATTAATATATATAGTTTAATAATCGACCAAGCATGACATTTGACATGCTATTTAGAAAATATTACTTCCTCCATTCTAAAATAATTGAATTGTTAAAGTATTTTTTTAGTATCCAAAATAATTGAATTGTCCATTATTCAAGATAGATATACAATTTTTTTTTTAAAATTTTACTCTTTATTAATTAATATTTTATTAACTTAATAATTAATGACCATTACTAATAGTTTAGAATTTTAAAAGGGCAAAATGAAAAATATAACTAATTTGTGTCTTTATCTTTTTTCTCTTAACACGTGTAATTTATTCCAATAATTTAATTATTTTAAAATAGAGAAAGTAATTGGGAGAAGCTTTTAGCCATTTTACCTTTTCTTTTATTTTGATTAAGAGGAGCTTTGTTAATCTCAAACTACTTTTATATCTCTTGATAGAATACTATTTACGTGTCATTTCCGTAAATGAGGTTTTTTTAGTCTTTTAAAATAATTATTGGTCAGGACATTAATTGAACATCTAAGTAAGTTTGTCATTAATGTGAAGTGTAAACTGAATATAATGTCATTCGACATTAATGTTTTCCCGTAATAGATGAAGATTTGATGTCTCTTGAGTTAAATTCACGGCTAGAAACGTAAATGCAGGCCACGTTTATTTTATTCAATTCCTCTTTGCTCAATACTATATTATTAGTGGCTACGAAGATTTCATGCAATGCACTGATTCAATATTTATTATAAATTTATTTTTTAATAATATAATTAAATATTATTAAATTTTTTCACTGAGTATAAAACTAAGTTGATTAAATTTTATATTTAATGATTAAGTGATTTTAAATTTTTATATGTATATTTGTAGTACTTTCTTTTTTGACACAAATATAATTACATAAAGATATTAAAATAGTTATTTAATTTTATTTGAGATGAGGGTTTTCAGGAAATAGTCTCTCTACTTCTATGAGGTAGTGGTAAGGTCTGCGTACATTTCCATATTTACTTAACTTAAAATAACTGATCGGGGTGATGCAGTGAAATCATAGTTGAATCAATCGAAAAAATTATTTATTAGCGGCAATATTGCAAAATCATAGTTGAAACAAACAATTGTCTTACAAAAGTTAAATTAACAAATTCACAAAAAAAAATTTATGAACTCCACATAAAATATAAGAAAAAACAAATAACTTAAATAAACACGTCAACAAACAATAAGTCAACGAACAAATACCTACTTGCCACCTAACTTCCTCTTATTATATAAGAGAAGATATGAAATAATTGGGCTCGAAAATGTAAGTGTCCTCTACGTTAGAAATGCAAGTATTGAAGCACAAGATCGATCAAGATATGTGCAGAAAGTTGTCAAAGCTCATCTTCACAAGAATACCACTCCACCTTCTGTTTTACGTGATATTATTTAATTTGATACAAAATATTATTTTAAAATTATTTTTAGAAAAAATTATAATTTGGAACTATCTTTAGTTATTTGTATAATTGAATAAGAGAAAATTTTCAAAAATAAATTATTTCTTATGATAATAATATGACATTTTTGCTGAGATAGACTTAAAAAAAATGACGAATAAAATGAGACAAAAGGGAAGACTATTTATCTTCTCTTTAGATTGGAAGTTATATAAATGTGGATAACTGGATATTGGTTATTTTATGATTTTTACATGGATGTATATTTAAGTAACATTTTTTGCTTTTTTCCATTTAAAAGATAATGTTTTATGCTTTTATGAAAAAAAATGTTACATTAAATAAAATAAAAAAATATCATGATTTCTAAAGAAGTAAAAAAAAAGTTGATAATGAAAAGATATAAAATGCATTTTTAAAGATTTTATTAAGATAAGGGAGAGAATTTGATAACTATTTAAAGTTGGGGAGGAAGTTTGATTTTAAAAACAAAGTTGATTGGTGAAATATAATTTTCATCCTATATAGATAAAAGTAAAAATAGAGAAATATTGAAAACATTCCTGAACTTGACAAAGATTATTAGTTTCATTCTTGAACTGTTAATAATCTTAAAAATATTTATCTATTTGACTATCTGAATTTTAAAATATCCTTCTCATGTCATACACATAAACGTATTATTCATGGATGTCTACAAGAATTTTTCTGTTCATGTGGCATATACATAGATATATTATATGACATGAGTGGAATGTTTTAAAATTAAGTCAGTCAAATAAACATGTGTGTTTAAAGCTTTCAATAGTTTAAGAGCATAAATAATAATTTGTGTTAAATTTATGAGTGTTTTTAATATTTCTCTCTTGTAATTATAATGAAGGGGTAAATAGATTTGAATTTCTAAAACATTTTTCATCATGTAATATTAACTTATACATTGCTCTTTTTTTTTGCGCTTTCACAAATTTTGTATTCTCATCGAAATTATCATGAATGCATGTCACTCATGCATGTTAAAATTTGGATTGATAAAATGTGTGAAAGAACCATTTGCGCACCATGCTATTGTCCATTGGGTTAAAATATCAATTCTAAACAAAAGAGTCTTGCGTTTCTATATAAAATAAAGTTTAAAATAATCACAAGAGTTGGTGTGGTGGTTCAGCACCTCACCGCTTAAACAAGAGGTTTGGAGTTCGATCTCCACCTCTGATAAATGAAAAAAACTCTGCGATCAATTCTCCACCATTTAGTATGCTGATCAAGGAATGGAGTATTAATTTCACAATTGCCGACTGTGAAAATACTCGAAAAATAAAAAAGAACGAAGTTTAAAATCGCTTGCTATACATGCGAGGATCAGACGAACTAAGAATATATTCACCATCTCTTTAAAGGTAAAAATAAACGTCTTTAGTCCTGGTCAAGGAAGGCGATATGACACGTTAAAGAGTAATGGTGATGAAAGGGCAGAGAGACTTTCACAAAATTGGCAAAAGCTTATACTAGTGCACTTTCTACACTTCAATCTTCCTTTTCCCGATATAGCTACGCCTCTTTTTCTCTTTAACTTCATCATCACTGCTCGACAATGAGCCTTCTTTCATCTCCATTACAGTTACCTCTAGAAACAGAATGGGTCGTGGGAAGATTGAGATCAAGAAGATCGAAAACGCTACAAACAGGCAGGTCACTTACTCAAAGAGAAGAAATGGTATTTTCAAGAAAGCTAAAGAACTTACTGTTCTTTGTGACGCTAAGATCTCTCTCATCATGCTCTCAAGCACAAGGAAATATCATGAATACACCAGCCCCAATACTACGTATGTTATCTTCTTAAACACACACACACACACAAGAGAAAGAACTTTTAAGTAATTTTTTTTTCTATCAGGATGAAAAAGATGATAGATCAGTATCAGAGTACACTTGGAGTTGATATTTGGAGCACTCACTACGAGGTATAATTACCTAAATTCACTTTTTCTTTTTCCAATTTTGTGGTTTAACCCTAGAAATTGAAATCAATTTGCACTTTCAATGTACGTGGGCAGAAAATGCAAGAAAACTTGAAGAGATTGAAAGAGATCAATAACAAGCTAAGAAGAGAGATAAGGTAATACTAGTAGGATCATTGTTTCCTTGTCATTACTGTTCTTTCCTCTACATGTTGTGTGCAACCATGGATTTCGTGTTATTTTGCTCCCACATTTGTATTCCCCTTTTCAATCTATTTGAAAATGCTTTGGTTAAGCGGATTCTATCCTGACAAGTAGGGCTAAGGTCTGCGTTCACTCTATCCTTTCCCGAGACAGTACTTGGGCAATTGAAGGATGGTTAATGAATTTTTATCATGTGATCAGTGTTTTCTTCCTTTTTTGTTTGTGTGTAATCAAGCAATGATAATGAAATGGCTGATGTTGGTGTCTGTTCATAGACAGAGAACAGGGGAAGACATGAGTGGCCTGAATTTGCAGGAACTATGCCAATTGCAGGAGAGCATCTCTAAATCTGTAGCTGAGATTAGTGAAAGAAAGGTTAGTATTTTATTCAATACCTTACTCTTGCATTCTGAAGCTAAATGGAACACTGGACGAGAAATAATCCAACATAATTAATTCAACAGAACTTACCCCAACATAATTAATTCAACAGAGCTTACCCCAACATTACTAATACACCTCGACCTCTTAGAGTTTAAGTAATATACACCGTCAAATTTTTACACTATCAGCTCATCTTTATAGCAGGTGACATATTTTATTTTCACAATTTCAAATATACTTACGTGTAGACATTATTTTGATGACCTGATAAAGTAAAAAATTGTTTACTTTTCCTTTTGATTTATTCTTGTGGTGTTCCTGCAAAACAAAGTAATTACTTTCTTTTAGGTATCTAAGTCAATGGGTCCTTTAAGGTTAGGCTCAAGGTTATTTGTAATACGATTAGGTCTCCATACCCCTCTAGGAGTATCTAGGTATTGACATATGCATTTATAAAAATTATGACCACTTCTATCACAATTGACCTGTTTGAAAGAATTCCTCCTCACATGACTAATTGAGACTCGCCTAGCTCCGGCTTGTCACTCATAGAATTCATTTCAAACGACTTACCAGATCTAGTTGAGTAATCTATCTTAGTATTAGTGACTGATATGTAGACTTATTAGAGGCAGGTTTGTTACTGGTAGGATCTTTACCTGTTGACTTAATCATGAGTCGATTGGTTAGATTTGATAGTGCTATGACTGGAGGATTTGTGCATGCTATAAGTTGCATTTGCTATTCATGGATATCTTCATGAACTTGTGGGATTCCACTGGGTATGTTGTTGTTGTTGTTGTTGTTGTTGGATATCTTCATGAATCCAATTTTATTTCTTTCTTCTTGCAAACTTCTAAGGTCATCAAGCACATGATCTAAATCAGATATAATGCAATCTAGTAATTTCTGAAGTTCATTACAGTTATTGCAAGTTTGAGATCTTGCCTCACATCTTTCCCCAATTGTCATAAAGCATATATTGTCCATTTCTTAATTTTTGTTGTCTCAGTTACCTCATCATTTCAACTGTTGAAAATTTCATTTCATTGATAGCTTTTGGAGTTTTTTCTTCCTTTTGGCCATATTTTTATAGTATTTTCCATCATTCTTGTTTTGATCAGTAATATATTTTCCTTTGAAATTTTGCTTGCCTTTTCTACTATTTCTAGTTCTTAAGGAATCCATAATAGATATAGTTATCATAGCAATTTCTTAGATCACCCAAATCTTCTTCTTTTGCTACTTCTGCTGCAGATTTGAATGCAACTGTTTGCTTTTTGTTTTCATCTTGCCCTCGTTTTGTCAGATATGTTTTTTCAAAGTCTGTTAAGTCTCCCCTTATACTTCTTCTTAAGTAAGAATGTCAAGATTCATACTATCTAGAGCAACAACTTGGCGTGCCATTGAGGAGGTAGCTTCTGAGAACTTTTCTTAGATGATCCATAATAGGGTATGTTTTACCAGAAGCCTTGAATTCTCCAACAATTTTGCTTAGATCAGAGAACATACTTCCAATGGATTCTCCTTCATTCATATGAATTGGTTCATATGTATATACTAGTATATTGACTGTACTCTGACTTTATCCATTCCTTCATATGTGAATCCCAGTTGTCCATATTTCTTTTGCAGTTTCATAACTGAATATATTCTCATATTCTTCTCCTCTGGCAGTATTGTAGAACAGATTTTTTGCGTTGAGTTTATTTGACTAACTCCCATTTGCTTATCAGTGTGGTCCGCCAGATTTCCATGTCAGACGAGGCTTCACCTTCTGCTTTCTTGTCATCAGTCAGAGTAATAGGAATAGGGATGTCTCCTAGTTTATCTTTATGACTCTCCAGACCTCTGCATCGTAAGATTATATGTTTGTTTTCATTCTCACTTTTCAGTGAAAAACATGTTTCCATTGAGTAGGGAGGTCTTGTTTGAGATGTTTCCTGTTGAAATAATGCTCCAACTTGTGATATGATTTGAGATGATCTTTCTCACTTGCTGTTAACCAACTATTTTGTGAGACTTTGCTGTGATATCAATTGGGGGGGGGGGGGAGATTGACTTTTTCTTTTCTCTGTCAACTATCTCAGAGATGAGTCGACTGACACCGAAGGAGATACTTATTAATACTAAAGAACTCAAAAACTAAAAAAGTAAAGTGACATTAGATGTTTTTATACTGGTTGGGATTCATTGTGAATCTTAGTCCGGTCCCCCTGGATTGCAAGAGTGCTCTGTAAGCTTTGAATTTTGTCTTCTACAAATTATGTGAAGTGTAGTTCTTGCTTCTCCACTTAATCTGTTCAATCTTGATTGATCCAACGCCTATGACTTTCTTTCTATTTAGAATAGAAAATTATTGATGTCTTATGGCAGTGAAATATGACAATAGTAACATAGTCACACTACTCCAATTAAAAAAAACTAAATCAAAATAAATGAAAGGCAAATACTCTTCTTCAAAATCTACATTACATACTCTTTTTCTACGAGATGTTGGGAATCCCTTATACCACGTAGTTTGTAGATTTTGCAGAAGAGTATAAATGAGACAAAGGTGTTTTCATAATTTCATTTTTTGATCATAAAGAATCGCCAACAAGAATTTGGTTCTTTTTACGTACTTGATATCGATAAATTTGCGAATCTAGAAATTCATTTCGGCCAATTACTGACAATATTTTTCCTCTCTTCTCTCTTTTAGCGTTGTTATTTCAAACAGGAAATACAACTCTTCTTAAGAGTAGAACAAAGGTATTTGAGCAGGTTAGACAAGTGTATTTCTTCCTCACATCTTGACTCTGCTCCTTTAATAAGTTCTCAATCTAGCTGTTGAGTCCAAGAGAAAATTGACCATTGGAAGATAAATAGATGATTTCTTTCCAAGAATAAGTGAGTCTTGAGCTTAATACGCGCAAAATTTTCTTATTTAGTTTTGCTCACTCGAGATGTTTCGTTCTTTAACAGATGTTGATGGATTCCTTTCCATACGGGTATATTAGCTTATAGCTATTTTACTTGACTTCCCTTAAATGCTTTTATGGTATTGTGTAATTTTTCATACATAGAAAGCACTTAAATTAAGTTTGTAATCATTAAAACTAAACCCTAACAGTAGAAACGCTAACGCAGAAGGAACAAATGCTTCACCCCCTTGATCAGCAGCAGCAGTAGTGTCTTCAACAAAATTTGGAACCTCTCCAACATTATAATCACAACACACTTCAAAACCTTCTTCATGTCTTCCTGTGTAGCTGTTTTATGCCACACATAGTGCATGACACACATGATCTTTCAAACTTTGCCCTCTGCTCAACCCTCAATCTCCACTAACCCAAATCGTTGGGCTTTCACTCAACAATAACAACTCGTACACCAAAACGTTCACCAAGCTTAACAAGTCTTTCAAAAAAGGGGCCCAACAAGAGAGTGGCAATACTACAACTAAGTCAAGGCCCTATTCCAACTGTCTTGAAGCAGCATGCGACATTTCATCATAAGAAAGTTCATTTGGAAGGTTAATGGCTGTGTTTATTAAGGGATGATACCGTTAGGGCATGTTGAAGAGGCTTAGTGCAATCTCGAAAATAGTCTCCATCTCTAAGTGGTAGCTATGGAGTGAGCTAAGTGTCTTATCCTGTACCTGGATGGCCTCTCAATCTTTCACTGCATAATTGTTTGTCTTGCTACAAGATTTTGCTCCCCATTTTGAATCAGTACTTGGTATAGGAGACCATTGAAATGAAAAGAATAGTAGCAGTACCAACTCATGTATTCAAATGATTAACTACATTTTAGTGCTCCTTTTTTTTTTTTTTTTTTTGCATTGTCAGCAAATAAAATTAGTATTCCTTTTCCACGTATGTTATTTACGTACTTAACTATAAGTGGCTCTATGATTTACATACAGTACCACATGATCAAGAATCAGAGACTCACCTACAAGAAGAAGGTAAGTTTTCCTTTTTACATCTACTTGTTAATATTTGATATGAATTCCTTTCCTTTTTCATTTTGTCTGGGACATATTACGAAGTGCAATGGGTTCTTCTTCTAAATGACAAAAATAGGTGAGGAACTTAGAACAGCAACATGGAAACCTCGTACTTGACTTGGTAAATATCTTTTTATAAATTCAGTTCCATATGCTGATTTATTTGTTTTGGTTGATTAATGGGATTGTTAATTAACTCAAAAAGTTTTGTAATTGCTTTATCAAAGGAAGCAAAATGTGAAGATCAAAAGTATGGTGTAGTGGAAAATGATGGGCATTACAACTCTGCTGTGGCATTTGCAAATGGAGTACACAACCTTTATGCTTTTCGCCTACAACCATTGCATCCCAATCTTCAAAATGGAGGAGGATTTGGTTCTCGTGATCTATGTCTCTCCTGAAGACATCAATTCGCAGCAATGGCCTTAAACCATAATGTTGAATTACTTATCCGAATCAACCTCCCAAATTATATCTTATTACTCGAAAAGAAGTTAAATCTTGCAAGCTGCAAACACTACTCTATCTAATTAGGTTTTGCTCCGGTCTGTATTTGGTCCTAATTGTCTAAAGCTGTTTAATTATTCTATGAGTTTCAACTCCTATATATGTGGGCGATGCCAATTGCCAAGGAAGATGAATTATGATGCCCTGAACATATGTTCAGTTAATTAATTTCCCTTTTCGACTTGATTGTTAGCTGTGCATACGACTTGTTCTTTTTGGAATGTCTCTTCATTTATGAGTCTAATTCTTATTAGTTTGTGGATCAATATCATGGGGAGCCAAAATATTAGATTTATGAGTTTTATATGTGTTAGTGCTTTTTTGTTATTAGTCACTCATTCTGTTTACTTTCCTTTTTGAGATGAGGTTTCCCAGGAAATAATCTCTCTACTTCTATGAGGTAGTGATAAGATCTGCGTATATCCTATCTTCCCTAGACTCCACTCATGGTATTTCATTGGGTATGTTGTTATCCTCTATATAGTTCTACTCAGGTGTGAATATTATTGCCTTGTGACTTCTCTTTTCTCTGTGGATTTTGGCTCAAGTTTGAGTGATGGTGCATCCACATTTTTCTTTTAAGGGAAAAATCTCTGGAGGGTATATTTTGCAGGGATAAAGGTATCAATAATTCAACATTCGTTTGAACTGGCACATAGTTAAATAATTCCTCGAATATGCTTTTGCTTAGATCCGTTTCGCACTTTGGATGCTGTTCATAAATTGTGGTGGGACAATTTATTTATCATTTATTACGCATACATAAATAGAATAATTTTTTCTTTCATATAAATAGCCTAAATATGTCGCAAAAGATGTTTAGTTGAGAACTCTGTACTCACCCTTCTTAGGAAATCGACAAATAATCAGGAAATTGCGTTCTTTGAATTTTTGGTTTAGAAGAATTAATTTTAGAAAACAAATAATCAAGATGTTGTGTTCTTTGGATTTTGTTTTAGAAGAATTTAGAAAACGATTGTATTTGAAAGTTATCTTTTATGATTTATGAGTCGTAATTTTTATTTAAAGTTTTTTAAAAATATAAATAGAGTTTTAAATTGTTTAGAGGCTTTTGCCTATTAATTTAAAAAAACATGTGATCGATGGAACATGTTTCTTTACTACTCTAAATTAATTTTCAATCAGTTTAAAATAGCATGGAATCCAGATTCTATTTGTGAAATTCCACTGATTATGTCGTTGTTGTTTGAAAATAACATGAAATATAAATATTACAATACTTGTGTTCTCACGATGAGGGCTAAAGGAAAGATTTCACATTTGGAATTAGTTATATTATGTTCGAATTACAATAGTTGTTTTTTTTTCTTTTACCTTCTCTGGGAGCTTTCACTTTTTTATTTATTCGACGATTAAAATTTATAATCTTATTAAGATTGAAAGTGAGATATAATTATTATCTCAGAAGCTCTCTCTTGTTAATAATTGATTACTTTTCTTCTTAATCTTTTATATTACGTCAGAAGCAAAGATGGCGGTGACGATTGCTAAGTCAACAACGTTTGAGCGCCTTTATGAGCCAAGTGAAGTGCATCAATAGCGCCTTTATGAGGAGCTAAGTGATAAAGGTAAGGACAAGAGATTGTATAGGTTCGCTAAAGTAAGAGAAAGGAAAGCTCGCGACTTGGATCAAGTGAAGTGCATCAAGGATGAGGAGGACGAGGTGTTGGTCGATGACACTTCCATTAAATTAAGGTGGCAAACTTACTTTCATAAACTCTTGAATGAAAAAGGAGATAAAGATATTGAGATGGGTAAGTTGGCACACTCCAGCATAAAGTGGTTGACTAGACTATTCAATGCTATTATGAAGACTGTCAAGATGCCTGATGAATGGAGGAGGAGTACAATAGTTTCATTGTACAAAAATAAAGGGAGATATTCAAAACTGTAACAATTAAAGGGATATCAAGTTGTTAAACCACACTATGAAAGTCTGGGAGAGAGTAGTGGAGATGAGGGTGTGGAGAGTAGTATCTATTTCGGAGAATCAGTTTGGATTCATGCTAGGGCGGTCGACTACTGAAGCAATTCATCTTATTCGGATTAGTGGAGAAATATAGGAAAAGAAAGAAGGACCTTTATATGGTGTTTATTGATCTCGAGAAGGCATATGACAAAGTCCCAAGTGATGTCTTATGGAGGTGTCTAGAGGTGAAATATGACCCAATGACATATATCAGGGTGATTAAGGACATGCACGATGGAGTCAAAACTAGGGTAAGAACGGTGGGAGGAGACTCAGAGTATTTTCCTGTTGAGATGAGACTTTATCAAGGATCTGTGCTGAGTCCTTTCTTGTTTACCCTGGTGATGGATGAGCTGATGCGATCTATTCAGGAGGAGGTACCATGGTGTATAGGCCTTGGAGTCCAAAGGATTCAAATTGAGTAAGACCAAAACTGAATACTTGGAGTGCAAATTCAGTGTTGAGAGGGATGAAACAAACTTTGATATGACGCTTGCCACTCAACCTATCCCCAAGAGAAAAAACTTTAAGTATCTGGGGTCCATCATCCAGAATAGTGGCGATATCGAC
>DF358767.1:109914-126122 GCA_000787875.1 Solanum virginianum | reverse complement strand
CTCAAAATTTCATAATTAACTCACGTACAAAAAATGAGGGTCCTAACAAGAGAATATCTAGTTGGACATATAGAATGGATAGAAGGAGAGATTAGACAAATTCTGATAACGAAATATTAGAACGCTTAATTAATCATAGACAAGAACGGATACAAGAATTACAACTTATTAAAGAAGAAATAATATATAGCAAAAACAAACAAAAATACTACACGGAAATAGCAAACCAGTACAACATATTTAGCTAAAAATGCCTTAAGCATACATAGGATTTATAAAAACAATAAATGACTGGATATGGGAAAATAAAATTTTTTGTGAAAACTTAGAAAAAGAAAAATAACAAATACTCACTGACATAGAATTTACCAAAAAAGAAATAAAATATACTACTAATAATAATGAATTAATGCTATTAAACCAAATCCAACAAGCTAGAAATGTACTATTAGAAATAATAATACAAGAAATAATAGTTAATAAAACTAAACAAAAAATTTATGTAGAAATCATAAAATATTATAACATATTTGGTTAAATAATGAATAAAGAAGAATTTGCTATAAGCGAAAAAACATATAAAAATTATGATAGACTAAAAAAAAAAATAGTATTTTCAAACTTAGGAAGAAAATATAAAAAAATAGGAGATTAATTATATCTAATGTTAGAAAAGGAATAATTAAAATTAGAAGATAGTCTCATAGCTATGGTAAGAATAACAAAAGAAAATGAAGAAATTGATAGAAAAAATGAAATAGAAAAAATTAAAAATTCAAAGCGAAGAAAAAATTCAAAAAATAGAAGAAATAAAAAATAATAAAATAAAGAAATTAGAAATGGAACTCCAAAGACTAAAAGATATATATGAAAAACAACAGGAAAAGACGAAGAAATTAGATTGATGGCAGAAATTCAAAGCTATAAAGAAAAATTAGAAATAAAAACACAAGATAATTTAAAGATAGATAATATAGAAGAAGAAATCATGGAAGAAGATATTAATTCAGAAATAAGTGAAACCTACATAGAGCTTATAAATAATAAATTAATAGAAAATACGAAAGTAGAAATAAATTATGATGAAAAAATGAAAGAGACCAAACCAGAAACTAGTACAACCAGAACATATCCTACTATCAATAGAAATTTAATGAATAAATTAGCTATATATAATATGTGTTATTTAGATGAATATACTTGTGCATTTAAAGATTATTATTATAAAGGAATACATACACCCCAAGAAAGTCCAGGAATAAGACAATTATATTTTACAAAATTACCAACACCATTTAGTGAAAAAGTAACTAAAGCATAGAATGAAACTAATACTCAAGATACTTTAGGAGCTAGAATAAAATTCTTAAAAATATGATATGCGGAATTATGTGAAAAATATAAGGAAGACATGAAAATGCATCATGACATATTTTAAATTATAGATGCTTCAAAATCATAAATTTGACTTTGTAATTACCAGTGGTGCAAATTCCCTTGTAATTACTTTTCCATGAAAAATAAGATATTAGAGAAACGAAATTAAACTACCTACTCACCTTTCAACAACAAATGATCAGATAAATTTTAGGCATAGTACATAGACTCTAAATTTGATTACAAATTTTAATTTTCATAGTGCATAAGTAGACATTTTAACTATCTAATATTTCAATAAAAAAACTTTTAACTTTCAGAGTGCACAAGAGACTACTTGTGCTTACTTGTTGAAGTGTTGAAGTAAAGTTTTTTTTTTTTTTTTGATGTGTTGGATAATTAAAGTACTTACTAGTCCACTATGAAAATTAAAACTCAAAATTAAAATTTGAATTCAAGTTTAGAGTCCAATTTATGTATTATACCTAAATTTAATGGCAAAAGTATTAAAAACGCCTCCCAACTTGTTCAACATTATTGGTTTCATCCCTAAATTATTGACAAGCCTAAGAACACCCTTCAACTTGACGAAACATGCTCAATTACACCCCTTCCATTTGGTGTGTTGGTCACGCTCTCTGCTTCTTCACTGTGAGTTTCTATGATTTGATTTTGTCATACTCCGATATGAAACTTGTTAGATTTGGGAAAGCTATGGATTTGATTTCTGCCTATCATCTGGCTGGACTTGGCTCATTTTGTTAAAGACTAAAAAGTTTATTCAACAAAAAATAAAGTAAAAATAATTATTTTTTCTGAAAAATATTATTTCTGAAAAATATTTTTTCCTAGAAAATATTTTTCTGAAAAATGAGTTGATTTCTAACTCATTTTCTCATATTTGATTGGTAAGTGGAAAATATTTTCTATTATTTGGTTAATGAACGAAAATAACAACCTAGAAAAAAAATCTATTTTTAGTTAGAGGGTACAAAACATCTTTTAGAAAAAGTTTTTTAGTTAGAGAGTGCAAAATATCTTTTAGAGTATAAATATTTAAATTCTTTTTTTGAGGGGTACAGGGTGGGGGTAGGGATGGGAGGTTGGGGTGGGGGTGGAGGGTCGGGTGGAGCAATAAAATAAAATATTTAAAATTTAAATTTTTAAAAAAATAATTTTTAACTTTTTTTTGTATGGAGTGAATAGATGGGAGGCGGGGGCTGAGGGAATGGGGTGGAGTAAAAATAAAAATTTCAAAATTTAAATTTTTTGTAAAAATATATATATATATTTTTTTGTATGAGGTGGGGGGCATTTGGGTTTAAAATTTTCAAAATATAAATTTTTTTTCAAAAAATAAACTTTTACTCTCATTTTATTTTTAAAATAAGAATAATATTTTTGGTAAAAAATTAAAGAAAAAAGTTTTCTTTAAAAAAATTTTAAAAAAATTGATGTGACCTATTTTTCATCCTTCCACATGCTAATGTGGCGCGTGCACAACACATCAAATGAGAGGGGTGTAATTGAGCATGTTTCGTCAAGTTGGAATGTGTTCTTAGGCCTGTCAATAGTTTAGAGATGAAACCAATAATTTTGAACAAGTTGTGGGACGTTTTTAATACTTTTGCGAATTTTAATTTATTAACCATCTTCAACTATATATTATCCTGGAATGAACATATATAAATGCAACAAGAGGTATACATGATACAGGAAAAAGTCAAACAAAGTTATTTTTCCATTTTGAATGAGATGTTCTCCCAAATAAGAAGTTGTTGCATATAAACATAAAAGAAACAGGATAGACCAAACCTTACTTGCTAACTAAAAATACTCTTTCTTCTGCACATTTTCATGACCTACTATTTTGCATAAAATGAGGTCACAGTTATTAATTGTACAACAAATAACATTATTCAAAATTCATGCAGTTACAAACATAACAAAAGAAGCTAAGTAGTATTGTTAGCCAATCTACCATATACCCAACCAGTATAATTGACGGACAATCCAAAGAATGCCACATAAAGTGGGACGGAGGAAGTACTAATTGGGAGGAAATCTTTAATTACCACCTTGTTATGGTATTGCATCGTGATAGGGTATTAAATTATAGTGCTACTAATTGACAGACAACCCAATCTTTTTTTATTTATACAAATTTTGCTTTTGGTTGTGGGTTGAAGTATCAAAAAGGAGATCTGAAAAGTTTTTTGAAAAACAAGTCTAAGGACTTTTTTCAAGGCGAGTTATATGATTTGTACTTGGATCTACAATCGTAAATTGGAAAAAACAAATGCAAGGTCCAGGTAAGAGATCCACCATCTATAGATGGAGAGACTTACGATCCATTCTACAATCGTAGATTTCGTTCAAATCTAAAAAGGTTCCAAGATCTTTCACTAGCCATAATATGGACCAAACGTAAGTCCAATATATGATTGTAGATCGTCCCCCTTACTCCTGATATTCTTGTAATGACCCTGAAAGTCATTTTTGGTATTTTCAGCCAAATTACTATTTTTGCCCTTTCTTAAAAGTTGTCTTGAGTCATTATTAGCTAATTCTAAAAGTTAGATTTCGAAAGTATGGTTATAAGCTTGAGTTTTGCAAATGAAAGAGTTTTTTAAAGGGTTAAGTTAGAAAATTTGAGTTTTCTGGCCGTTTTGAGTTTCAATTATCGGATCGTGATTTTGTTGATTCCATCAGCTCCGGTCGTCTAATAGGTCTTGGTACTTTATTGTTTCATCTTGTGTTAATTCTTGTAATACTATATTTATATCGTCATACCATGCTTGCATAATTAAGTTGTTAATTTCTTCTTCTTCGTCTTCGTATTCTATTATTTTTTCTCATATTATTTTTCTTATTTCTATTTCTAGTATTTTATTTAATATGTAGAAAATAAGTATTTTATGTTTAGGTGTGAAATAATTATTATCTAAGGTTGCTGTAGGTGTATTCATCTTTTTCATTAATGCTTAAAATTATTTAAACATTCCTGCCTTCCATATTTTATATGGTCTACTTATGATAGCTTGTTATTAACTAAGGTATTCATTTTCTTATGATTTGATCACTACTAGTATCGTACTTTTCCAGGATGAATTGGCGAGAACTTGATAAATTGTAGAATTTTTCCTCTCTGACTTGAAAGTGGGATAATGAGAATTATATTATTATAGGCTTTGATCATAAAATTTTTGGATAGTGTAATTGTGAAGGTTATGAATTATTGTATTACAGAATAGTTGTGAGATTGTTACCCTTAGAGGCCCGACACTAAGTAACGAGGCTTGTACATGTGACACCAGTCCTTGGGATAATTGTAGTTTAGTATTCAGCTTCCGCAATTATTATTATGTCTAGATTAGTAAGTAGTGGACTGTCTCGCCTTGGTGGGTTAGGTGAGTGTCATCACGCCTGAATTTTGGATCGTGACAATTTGGTATCAGAGCCCCAGGTTCATAGGTCTCACATGTGTACAAGCCCAGTCGAGTAGAGTTTTAATGATCGGTGCAGAGACGTTTGCTACTTATCCTTAGGAGGCTAGAGAGACTGTTAGGAAATTTCCTATTGTTCTTTCTGTTCATATCGTGCGTAGTTGTTGTGTGTCTCAATACGTTGCATGGTTTGAAATTCGACCCAGCTTAGAGGTAATGGATTTAAAATATGGATGTGTGGTCAGCATTGGATATTCCTTTAATTTGAAATGGCTTGGGTGTAGATGAAATTAGATCAGGTATATTCAGGGCAAGGTTTCGGACGACGTGATTGAATTGAAGGAGCTTAGGGAGCAACTTCAAGATCTCTTGAGTTAGGGGATCATACGTCGGAGTGTATCTCCATGGGGTGCTCTGTTTTGTTTGATAGAGAAATGATAGTTCTATGAGAGTGTGTATTGATTACAGACAGTTGAACAAAGTAACAGTAAAGGACAAGTATCCTCTCCCTATAATGGATAAATTTTGACCAGCTTCAGGGTGCAACCATAGTTTTCAAAAGTGATTAGATATCCGAACATCATCAGCTACACATCAGAGCTTCTGAATTCCTAAGATAGTTGGTCGGAAGAGTGTAAGGACAACTTTCGATAACTCAAATATTTGTTATCTACAGATCCAATTTTGACATCGCTAGAGAAAGGTGTTGATTTCACAGTCTCATGTGATGCACTTGGAGTTGGTTTGGGTGGAGTTTTGGTGCAAAAAAAAAAGGGAAAAGTGGCAGCTTAAGCTCTTAGACAGTTAAAGGTTCATGAGAAGAATTATCCTACCCATTACTCGGAGCTGGAAGCGATTATATTTGTGTTGAATCTACAAAGGCACTATCTATATACACCACATTGTGACATCTTCATCGATTACCATAGTTTGCAATACATCTTTAGCCAGAAGGACCTAAATTGAGGAAGAGGAGGTGGATTGAGCTTCTAAAGGATTATGATGTGACTATCTTATATCACCCGAGGAAGGCTAATGTGGTATAGCATTGTTAGAGTAATGACTATGCTATCAGTGTAATAATTATGGATTTCCAGTTGTTACATCTGAAAATGAGGGTTGATTAGTCTGGACAGAGGATGACATTGTGCTCCTTGAAGTCAGGATCTCTACTCAGTCTTCTTAGGGTGGATATGTAGGACAAATGACTATAATACAACTGCTATGATGATGTCTATGTCTATTTGGCTATGGGTTATGCTACTTCTGCCACCCATCTTGTCTGTGGAAGAAGGTATATTATTTTGGTAAGAGATAAAACTAATTTAAGTATGTGTGATAGCCATTCAATGAGACAAAAGTGTTAACTATTCAAGCACGAACTTCTTAGAGAATATGATGCATTCTAGTGGTGGATCTGGTGGGACTTCTAATATGGCACTAGTAATATACAAGGATAGATGCATTGATCATTGAAAGCGAACACTAGTTACTAAGGAGTTATCAACTGTTACACTTACTCAGGCAGTGGAGTTTGACATTACCGTCATATTTGATGGGAATCAGTTGGTTGTTACTGTGGATGCTTGGGTTTGGAATCAGTTATAAGGAAAGTTATGGTGGTGAATCTTAGAATGAGTATTAATATGTGTAAGTGAGAATTTTATTCCAGAGACCTCTATAGGGACTGGTGACTCCATTGTGAGCCAAGAGGAGCCGTCGTTATTAGGATAACAAGTATATGGACTAATAAAGTTTTGACAAGTTCACTTGTACAAATATAAATGGAAATGATAATGAGTAAGTGCATGTGGATGATTGGTTGAGTTAGTAAATTTTGCTGGTATGACTTAGGATTGGGCTACCATATTAATCATAAGTGTAGTTTTATTGTGTGGCATGACTTTAGTTACCTTGTTCGACATATGGTAAAATATTATCGTGGGGCTAATAAATTATTGGGTAAGGTATGTGAGAGAAGTCTATAGGGGTTGGCTCGAGTGTGAGAATAAGTTTTTTTTCTTTATGGTGTTTGATTCAGTGACTAGTACGGATTGGGTTGCAAATAGTGGATACAACAAGGTATATGAGAAAGCGATTGGTGAAGAGTAGGGTATGCAATCTCTATAGATCTTCACGATGTGTATTAATCATGATTGAGAAAGAATCAATTGCATAGTGTGAATCAGAATCCAGAATTTTATGGTATGTTGTATTTGCGATAGTTGATTCTGTCAAGGTACGGATTAGTTAGGCAATAAGATGATTGGTTATATTGGTTACTGAGTAATTTGAAGGGGTTTTGAGCATGACTCCGATTATGAATTCTGTAACTTTTGATGGTGAAGAGACTAAATGAAGTTCATTTGAGTAGTTTGGTGTAAAGTAAAAGGCAATCTGTCGTGTAAGTTTTTCTAAGAAATAATAGCAATAAATGGGTTAGAAGCGAGTACATAAGCTTTGGGCAAAAAAATTTTTTTTTTAGCATCTAAGATTGGGCCATGAGTATGGGTTAAACATTCAGACATCCTCACAGCATTTATGATAGATACAAGTTAAGAAAGATAAAAAAGGTTAGACATCATGGATGGGCCCATGGTTCAGAGTTGTAAATTATGTGAATTTTTGCTTTGAGTTTTTGTGAATAATGTGAGGTGGATTGACTCAACATCGGGCTATGAAAGACTATCAACTTCTTTTTAGAAAGTTTGGCTTGGGTTGGAATGACAAATAATGATATGTGAGAATTCAATGGTTCATATTAGGTTGGATTGCACAATCATAATAGGTGACTTATGGAAGCATTACAAAAATAACTTATGAGTTCGTATGTGTCATTGATGACTTTGGATTGGATGGATACTATTTCATGCATGGAGGTTAACGTCTCGAGGGTTCATGTTAGGTTGGATTGCTCAATCATAATAGGTGACTTATAGAAGGATTACAGAAAGGACTTATGAGTTCGTATGTGTCATTGATGACTTTGGATTGGATGGATACTATTTCATGCATGGAGGTTAACGTCAACTATCATGATGGATTATGTTGGTACTTAGTGATAAATGGAGGCTATGTGCTCATGGTATATAGAATTTCTTAGGTAGTCAAGTATTTCTTAAGTTTTGGCATGAGGTAACAAGTGTTGGTGTGGATGTTGAGGTATTTTCTCTTTGAAGAGTTACATGTAGTTGAGGTTAATTTTTTTTAATTGAATAACTATGGCTCGTGAATAGGGCACCATACTTGATTCAGCTACTGCTCCAGCATCCGGGTAGTGTTATTTGAGGCTTTATAAATTTGGGAGTGTCATTCACTAGTTGTCAGATTTAATTGAATTTTCTCTTATGACTATATATTGTCAAGGTATTAGAATTGCATAGCTTAAGTTCAAGGAGGATTATGTTAAGAAAATAGAACTTGGATGAGGTTTGGGATGGTTGGTATACTGCAATTGGCAAATTATTATTCAAGTTTGGTTCATTGGATAGCCTCTGACTTGGTATTCCTCTTGGAGGACAAATTTCATGTTAGTTCATAAGTATGATTCTGTTGGTACGTTTTGATGTAATGAATCTTAGAAATAAGGTCACATGGAAGCGATTAATGACTTTGAAAAGGGTATGTCAGGCTATTGGTTACTTCTAGTGAGGCACCTCCCTTTGTCGTATGTTCGAGGACGAACATGATTTTTAGCGGTGGATGATGTAATGACTCTGAAGGTCATTTTTGGTATTTTCAGCCAAATTACTATTTTTGGCCTTTCCTAAAAGTTGCCTTGAGTCATTATTAGCTAATTCTAAAAGTCAAATTTTGAAAGTATGGTGATAAGTCAAATTACTATTTTTGTCCTTCTTAAAAGTTGCCTTGAGTCATTATTGGCTAATGCTAAAAGTCAAATTTTGAAAGTATGGTGATAAGCTTGAGTTTTACAAATGAAAGAGTTTTTTTAAAGGCTTAAGTTGGAAAATTTGAGTTTTCTGATTGTTTTGAGTTTCAATTGTTGGATCATGATTTTATTAATTTCATCATCTCCGGAATGCTGAATCTGGTCTAGAGGAACTTGTAGAACTTAATTTGGAGTTAAAATGAAGATTTTAGGTCTAAAGTTGCATTTTTAGTTGTTACCGGAGCCAAAGTTTGACTTTGGTTAACATTTGGTGTTTGAAAACTCGGATTGAAATTCTAAAAATTTTAATAGTTCCAGATGGTCAAAGTAACGGTAGAAATGGTTTCGCTACAATTTTTAGAGCTTCTGAGAATATTTTGAGTTTTTGAATCTGAAACTAGTTTAAACGAGCTTTCTCAGATTTTGGGCCAAGGAGGCCTCAATTTTGAGTTTTGACAATTTTCGTTGGATTCGTAACGTCGATTTTTTTCTAGGAGAATCTTTCGTTCAGTTTCCAAAATTTCGTGTGTTTTTGATCTATCGGTAAATTTCAATACTGGGAAATGGGACCCACGTTGGCTTAAAACGATCTTCGTTAAAAATTTTGACTACACCATTAGGTCCGGAATGCTATTTTCAATAAGATTTCATATATGAATTGTATTTTTTGACTTCAGATGAGGCTGGAGCATCGAAATTAAGTTTGAGCAGTTGGTGAAAATTAAAAGACGGAGCCACATGGCCCAGTGAGGGACTGCCACGTGGCAACTCGATTTAAGAATGTATATATATGTATCCAAATTGCAGAATCAGACAAGAATCAAGCAAAACTTTGAGCTTTGATTTTCTCTCTCGTTTTGGTCCAATTTGAGTAATTCAAAAGGCTAAGTTGTATAATTTTCTGAGAAGAACAACATGGAACTTCAGAAATTGATTTTGGTGCATCGTTTGAGGTAAAATTCATCATTTACTGTTGTATTTTTTTTTTACATATTTCGAAAACTTTGACATGTGATTTCTTCCTCATATTAGCTCCGTTTTTGAAATGGTTTTCGCCGTTGAATTCCTTATAACTTGGGGAACATTTTCATGTATAAATTTTTAGATTCCGACGGTATTTTTTTGATGATGAAATTTTTGGACCATTTTACCCTTTTCACCCGAATTAGTTGATTTTTGTGTCGTTAGATTCATTATATAATTATGATATTATATTTGAATAGATTTTGATGAATTGGATTGTCATAGAAAGGGAAAAGCTTCAGAATTAACGGGATTCTAGATTTTATACATGGTATTGAGATTGAGGATATTGCAATATTTATGGTATTGAGCTACCCATTATTGATTTGAGATATATAATTCGTATGGGCATCTTGCACATTTTATTTCTATGAACATGATTATTGTGCACTAACTATGTGTTTGTTGGATGATCCAAGAAAAGAAAAGAAAAGTCGAAGAGAAATGGTTCCTACGTGTGATACGTGAAATATTTTAATATTATAAAAAATGGAGTGATTAAATATAAATGTGAGTTGGCGTGTTATTATGGTACTTGAATTGATAAATGCGGTTAAGTGATGAGAATTCTATATTTTTTTTTGATATATATATTATTGTGGTTGGAGATTATGAGTGGATTTATTTGTGAAATTCATATCATGTTCATTCATTCCATGACATGCATATTTGCATTGATTCCGAATATTGATATGAGAGAGATGAAAAATATTAGGACCGAGGTCTTTACCGGTCGAGATATGATGCCGAGTTCTTTGCCGGTGAAATATATGATGCCGAGGTCTTTGCCGGGTAATTTATGATGATATTGTGATGCCGAGGTCTTTGCCAGCGAATTTATGATGATATTGTGATGCCGAGGTCTTTGCCGTGTAATTTATGATGATATTGTGATGCCGAGGTCTTTGCCAGCGAATTTATGATGATATTGTGATGCCGAGGTCTTTGTCGGTGATGATGTGATGTTGATATATTTTTTAGTGATGTTATAATGCCAAGGTCTTTGTCGGCGATTACTGCATAAGCATTGCATTTCACCTTTGCATATTATTGCATAGCATTATTTACATCTGACGACATTCATTTCATCCCATAATGCTCTGGCTTGTCATGATTATATGAAGTGCTGTTGAGATTGGTGATTCATTATATCATTTGACTTGTTTATGTCTTTACATGATTAATTTGGTATTGATTTAATGACACTTGATGAATTGGCGAGAACTTGATAAATTGTAGAAATTTTTCTCTATGACTTGAAAGTGGGATAATGGGAATTATATTATTATAGGCTTTGATCATAGAATTTTTGGATAGTGTAATTGTGAAGGTTATGAATTATTGTATTGCAGAATAGTTGTGAGATTGTGACCCTTAGAGGCCTGACGCTAAGTAACGATTATATCTACATTTTAGTAATTTTCTACATATGATATATATATTGTGTTGGGACTTTTCTGAGTACAGGTTTGTATTCTGACGGTATGTGATTGGGGGTTAAGGAGTTACTTGGTTCTTCATTATTTTACTTTAAGTTAGTTCCATTTTGCTGAGTACCCTGTTGTTTGGTGCTCACCCCTTGGTACATTTTTGTAGGATGCGAGCCCAATCCCTCTGGTTAGACTTTTCTCATTACAGGATCGAACTTCTGGATTATTCTTAAGGTAGCTGATTATGTCTTCAACAGACCTTCAAGGAATCTATTATTATGTTATGTTCTATTTGAGAACTTGACATTTGAGATATGTATTTTATTCGAGAATTCTATATTTAGAGGCTTGTACATGTGACACCAGTCCTTGGGATAATTGTAGTTTAATATTCAGCTTCCGCAATTATTGTATGTTTGAATTAGTAAGTTGTGGACTGTCTCGCCTTGGTGGGTTAGGTGAGTGTCATCACGCCTGAATTTTGGGTCGTGACAATTCTCCTCTCTATCGTGTGCACACACATACACGTGATACAACCTTCTCAATATCAGCTTAAACTCTTCGATCATGATAATTTTAAAGTGTAAAATCATAATGGTTATAATACAAGGACAAGAAAACTAAAGAAAGAGAAAAAAATAAGGAAAAATGAAGAGTAGGTAAGAATTTTGTGTCATCGCTAAAGGAGTTTATAAGTCAACACATAAACAAGTTGAAATTATGTTGATTTGAAGTTGAATTTTTTTTATATGAAATTTAAATTATTTAAATTATATTTTTCCCTGATTAGTACAAAACCCCACAATTTATGAAAATTATCAGAAATTACCAACTCTTATCTAATCTTACCAAATTAATAAATAGTAACTCGTAAACAAAATGGCCGAAATATTCTAAGATTTCACATTTATACATTAACTATATCGATATTCATTTTATTAATAAATATTTGTGATTACATATTATTATAAATTTTGAAATATACATAATTTTATAAAAATTTACTGGTCTGATATATCAACAATATTAGTAAGTGGATAAATCAACAATATTAGTAAGTAGTTATTATTTAATATAATTCTCCCACATGGTACTCCTCACATCCAAAATAATATTTTTTATTTTTTTTTAAAAAATAATGTGGTCTTTGTTTGAAAAATATAAACTTATGGGTCAAGTTTCATATTATAAAAAAGTTAAAATCACAACTTACAGTTTGAAATCCTGTTTTTTTAGGTATTTGAGATTTCAAAATTTGAAATCAGAACTTTGTTTACATTGCATAAACATACATAGATTTCAAATTTAAGCCGCAAATCTTATAGTCAAACGCTTATTTAGAATGACAAAAAATTTGGACAAAAATTTTTCTCCAATTTTCTTGCTTGGTTGGTCTAAATATTCTCTAGAAAAATAAATTCTTTAAAGATGAGAAAAGTGACTTCACTAGTGAAAATAGAGAAAACAAATTTCACAAGTGATATCCACATTAATTGTGTCATCTCCACCTTCCAACATACTTCATTTTTACCCCACTCCCGTAGCTCCCATCCACCACCGTCACCTCTCATAGTATTTATCTAGATTATACATATACAATTATTTTTTGAATAAATATTTTTACTTATGTACAAAAAAGAAGGAAAAAGAAACTCAGTTATGAAACTTTTTCCTCATATCAAGTATGAGCATTTTCCTATTGAATCAAACTGATGATTTACTTGAGATAAAATTTATTTTCAAAAGTAAATTTTATGGAAATTTTTACAAATTCTTTTCTTTAATAAGCGGCAGTTCGAGCTTTTTATCAACATGCCTTCTTCATTAATAAAGGGTGATTTGATAATTTTATTTTAATTTTTCTTTAATGTGTTCATTTTTAAAATTATATATTAAAAATTATAAAAAAAGTATTATAAATACAATACGTGACAACTTAAAATATTTTAAAGGCATATAAAAAATTTGATTGACTCTCAAAATTCAATATATGCCACATAAATTATTTGAATAGACATAAAAATACTGAAAATAACAAACATTAACAACGTAAATATTTAAAAGACATTATCTTTTTTTGAATGATTCTCAAAATTCTAGTCATGCCACATAAATTAGGATAGATGGAATGACATACTATTTAAAATTATGTAAAAGTATTATAATTAACAAATTAAAATATGTACATGACATATTTAAAATTTGGTTTAAGTTGCAATAATCTATCTGAATCACATAAAATGAGATTGGGATATAACATATATTATTTGAAAATAACGTAAAAGTACTATAAATTACGATAGTTAACAACATAAGAATTTAAAAGTCATATAAACAAATTTTGGTTTACTATAAAAAATTTAACAGTACCACTTAAATTAAGACAATAGAAGTAAAACATATTATTTGAAAATGATGTAAAAGATACTGTAAATTACAATAATTAATAAATTTAAAATACTCAAAAAATCTTATTAAAAATTTGATTGATTCTCCAAATTTTATTTGTGACACATAAATCAAAATTAAAAAATAATATAAATTAGGCTCGTGATAGCATGTGCTCCTATATCTAGTATAAGAATAAGAAATTGAATCTTATTCCATTTGAAACTGGATAACTGCCGTAACAAGTCCATAGGGACTTTCAGTAAGTCCATCCAGCTCCATAGTGCATTCATATATATATATATATATATATATATATATATATATATAAGTACTTGGGAGTGAACTAGATCGAATCAAAAAATTGCATAGAATTATAAATTGATTCAAATTGAGGAAAAAAGATTTGATTATACTTGGGCCAGTTTGATTTTAAGTTTTAACTTTAGAAAGGTCAATTCAAGAATTCAATTATACTTGACCATGTGCATAATGACCTCGGGTCATTAGTGATTCGTTGAGACTATTGGGATGACTATTGATCGGGTTATGTGGGAGTTATGTGGATGTTTGAGTTAACCGGGGAAGTTATTCCTGTAAAATGAGTTTTCAGGTAAAGTCCTGGTAAATGGTCTCAGAGTGGAATTCTGACGATTTCATTTGCTCCAGAACAGTTGAATTATTAGGCTAGGGGCATGCTCGGTATAATTATATCATGGATTGCAAATTTGACCGTCAAAACTAGTTAATAGTTGACTCAGTCAATATCCTCAAAAATTGCGCCCCAGATGAGAAATTTTAATAGCATGGTTAGCTGTGAAATGTCGATTATAGTCTAGGACGACCCTTCAATTGATACCGGAGATGTCCGGATGTGATTTGACCCCATAAGGCTTTCCGTTAAAAGTTGCGTATAAAGAAGTGAGATGCTCGCTTTATTGTGGGAAGCTCCGTTGGAAATTCTGACTATACCGTTGGATTTGGAATATCAAAATCCATGGGGTACACAGTTCATTTGCGAAAATCGAAGTTTGGATGAGCCTAAAACAATGAAAAAGAGATAAAAGGATTAATGGAAGGAGAGAGGGCGACCTGGCATTAACTGGTGCTGCCACGTGGTGGCATCACACTACATTATTGGTAGTGATGTGGCACGCTGGCAGCTCTCTCTATATATATGGCATTCTCCAGGCATATTATTATATATATACATCCAACTTTGCATCGTATTTTTGAGGTCATTTTTCATCCGATTTGATTTATTCAAAATACTACGTGACTCAAATTTTTGCAAGGAACATCATTTCAAGGTAAATTCACTGATTTAGCTGATTACATTCTCAAAATTGGTGAAAACTTTACGTGTTGATTTTGTAGTCGATTCTTGATGGAATTAAGTGAAATTTTAGCCTAAATTATTCTATGTTCCGAGAGGAACGCTGTGGTATGCTGGATGTTCACTAATTTTGTCTAATTCTCGAGAATTGTGATCGAAAATATTTTTGAAAAGAATATTTTCTCGATAAAGTTTTTAACTTTATTTTTTAGGTCTTTTCTCGGTCTTTTGGGGTCCATTTTGAGCCTAATTTCTGGCTATGGATGTAACGACCCCAAAAGTGCCCGAAAATGTGCCGCGGAATGTCAGAAATCGTAATTTCTATATATCTCAAAATTCGTGCATGATATAAAAAATCTAACTTCATATTCTTATTCAGGAGGTCATTTTGAGTGAAAAATGGGTCTAACCTCGATTTAAGAGCAAATGATTAGCAATTTTATTTTTCATAATTTTCTATTTCCACAATCGATTTGTGATAGTACCGCGATGCGCAACCATCGCGAACCTATGTAAATCTTGCCTTCGCGACAGGTCCATGTTGTGGACTAGACGCGGACCAATGCTTTTTACTGCCAGTGATTTTTATCTCGGTTCAAGGCTTTTGGGTCTTGGGCCTCTCAAACATGAAAATACCTATACTTAGCCATTTTTCACCTTCATATCATTCTAAACATTTTCCAATACTCATTCAAACACTTAAGCAAATATTTTACTCCTAAACTCAAGTCTCAAAACCCTTTTTGGATCTTAAGGATTGCACTCAAGCTTCAAGTCTCCATCTCCAATCTTCATCAAGTTCATCTTCGAAGCTAAGGTGTATGGGTTTCTTTCATGGGTTCCTTTTACCCATGATACTCAAGCTTTCTTTTACTCAAAATTGCATAATTTAAAGATGATTTACGCATGAGTCTTATTTATTATGAAAATCATTGCACACTATGTTGGGGTTTATGAAATTATGACTATATAATGATGAAATGAATGCATGTGTATGGTATTCTCTATATAGTGTTGGAATGTGACCATGCCTTACTTGGGGGTTGCGCGCCAGGTAACCTTGCCAAGGGATTTGTACCTTGATAACCTATCGGGGCCTTTATACTGTGGCACCACGGGTGGTAGGGTGCGACTATTTATCAACCTTGTTGGGGGTTTATACCCATCAACCTATTGAGGAGTTTGTACTCTAGCACCACGGGTGGTAGGGTACCACGATCTACCAACCTATCGGGGAGTTTATACTTTGGCACCATGGGTGGTAGGGTGCAATGATCCACCAACCTATTGATGGGGTTTGTACCTCAATCACCAAGGGT
>DF358767.1:95918-109824 GCA_000787875.1 Solanum virginianum | reverse complement strand
CGATCCACCAATAGTTTAATGGTCTCTTCTTACACATATATTATGTTCTATATAAGCATGTTTTACTTTAAGTATCATTCACACATGTCATATTGTTAGTATGCTATTTATTGCTTCTGATTATGCATCTTGCCTATGTTGCCTATCTCTTGTTGCATTGCATCCTACATACTTAGCACATTCAAATATACTAAGGCATACTCTATGCCTACATAATGTCGCCATATAGGAACTGGAGCACCATTTGATCATCCTCCTCCTCTACGTGGCTAGTTCGATATCACTCAAGCTAGTTGGTGAGTCCTCCATTTCGAGGACATTGGCCTATGTTCTTATGTTATATATTGCTATACTCTATCTCTATTGTATACTTTCACTTTGAGGGTGATCCCGATTATTTGTCTTGGCCCCCGCTATTATCTAAGTAGTAGAGGTGTTGTTAGACATGATATGTATCTATGCTATGAGCCTTGACTCTCTCTTGTTTCTTAAGAGCTATGATATAGAAGTTTAACCTTAGTCCTAATTCTCCTTATTTATGCTTATCTCTCATTGTCATTTTTTAATTGCTTTTCCTATGAAGGATGTGTAATGATATACTATGAGGCTTGTTTGAGGTTTCTTTGGGTTTATCATTCGCTGGTCATGTCTAGGCCCTAGGCTTGGGTCGTGGCAAAGATGGTATTAGAGCCCTAGGTTGTTAAATCCTTGGCGTCCAACACACTACGTCGATTAGAGTCCTATTCATGATTGTGAAGCACGCCACGACTATGAATTAGAGGCTATGAGGCATTTTAGGAAATATTTCACTTCTTTATAATTTATGTCATACGATAGAGTTAGGTCCCCTAGGGCTTATTGCTAATCCCTAACCGTTACATTTCAGGATATGTCTCGAGCTACTTAGGACGGTGATGTGATTAATGCGGAGATCACAATGCTCTATGGGAAGTGGCCATAGCGGTGGCAAACTTGGCAACTTACCTCGGTCAACAAGTGGGTGCCCATGAGACTTTTAATGG
The DNA here is from genome assembly GCA_000787875.1 of Solanum virginianum. Lineage (NCBI taxonomy): Eukaryota > Viridiplantae > Streptophyta > Magnoliopsida > Solanales > Solanaceae > Solanum > Solanum virginianum. The sequence continues at coordinate 108,802 of DF358767.1, read as the reverse complement.
TAAGAGGAGGGGTAATGAGGCTAAGAGGGCCTGTGTTGCGAGTAAGTTCCAAAAGTTCCAAATGTAGAGTTGGTGGTGGTGTGGTGCCTTATGCTAGGTGCCCTTGATATGGTAGGTGCCATGATGGCCCATGCTGGTGGGGTATCGACGCTTGTTATGGTTGTGGAGAGTTGGGTCATAAGGTAAAGGATTACCCTTGTAAACACAATAAGAGCAAGGAAGGTGATGGTAGGATGACTAATCCCTAGTGCCCTACATGTAGGAAGGACCATGATGGCCCATGTTGGACGGACACGGGTGCATGCTTGGGGTGTAGTGGGATAGGCCACGAAATTATGGATTGCCCATGTGGTCAATACAAGAGTAAAGGTGTTGATGTTGATCAAGAGGCTCAAGGAGGGGATGAGGCGCCCGATGTTGCTACCGATATGTTAAAATTTCCTTTGACTTTGCTGTGTTTGCATTAATGGGCTCGGTGTGCCATTATTTCTTTCATTATTCTTTTGGTTGCTAGTGGATTTCATGTGTGTCCCCAACTCCCTTTGGTTTTCGAGGGCTGGTGTGCCACTATTTCCTTCATTATTCTTTTAGTTGCTACTGGGTTTCTTGTGTGTGTTGGACTCTCTTTAGTGTCTATCTCATTGATGAGCCTATTTGTTGTTTGAAAGTTCATAGGTGTTGTTCCGTGTTCATATTGCATTAGGTCTTGCCTTGTGACTTATGGGGTTTTGTGTGACTGATTTTGATATTATACTTAGGGCGGATTAGTTGTATGCACGTTGTCCCTTTCTTGATGTAGGGCCCGTAGAGTTAAGTTTCGATTCTCTATTAAGTCCGTCCTTGAGTGGAGGGCTTGTAATGTGGTTGCAGAGGAGTAAGTCCGTTTCTTGTCTTAAGGTATAATGGATCTCTAAGAGTTGCCCCCATTTTCTTATTGTATCGGGTCTTGGCTTGTGATTTGGGTTGAACTTAGTTTGTTGGATTGGGGGTCTTGAGATGGTTTAGTTACTTGCATATTATGTCTCCTTTGATTGTAGAACCCGTAAGGTTGTAATATGATTGTCAAGAATGGTTGATCTATTTGGTCAATTACAATGTGTTAGTCACTTCTCTAAGCTTGATCTTTTGTTCGGGTTTTGTTTCCTAGTGTTGATAAGGATAGGTGATATCCCTAAGTGTCTTTTTGGATTAGAAGTGAGCCTTTGAGTTTGTTGGAGTTGTTCGAATTGGCTTATGCACCGACTATGTTTATTGATTTCATGAATAGGGTCTTTAGTTCTTACCTTATTGTGCTTGTGGTGGTCTCTAGTTATGAAGTATGGATTTATTTAGAGCTTGTGAACTGGATGGGGTGGAAAGGTTTATTGTGTAGTGTGATGTTGCCTAGATTGGTTGGGGTTGTGTGTTGATGCAAGATGGTTAGGTGGAAATTTACGCTTTTAGATAATTTAAGATGCATGAGAAGGATTACCTATCTACGACTTTGAGTTGGCCGCCGTGATATTCGCTTTGAAAAATTTGATGTCATTGGTTGTATGGGGTGCATGTTAGTGTGATTACCGTTCACTAGAGTTTCTAATATGTGTTCATCCAAGGGGATCTTGTCTTGAGACAAAGGAGGTGGTTAGAACTTCTTAAGGATTATGATATGGGTGTGCATTATCATCCCGATAAGACTAATATTATGGCAGATGCTTTGAGTAGGGTGTCTATGGGTAGCCTAACTCATGATGATGGTGGTGATGGACATGTGGCTAGAGAGGTGGCTAGGGAGGTGCATCGGTTGGCTAGATTGGGGGTTAGGTTGGAAGAGGTTGATAATGGTGTTTTTGTTGTTGTTGATGGTTCTAAATCTTCATTGGTTGATGAGGTAAGAGCAAAGCAAGATCTTGATCCCTCCTAGATAGAATTGAAGGCCTTGGTGAAAAAGGGTAAGGTAGAGTTTATCTCCTAAGGGGAAGATGGTGCCCTTAGGTACCAAGGTAGGTGTGTGTACCTTGTTTTGATGGCTTGGTGGAAACGATCCTTGATGAAGCCCGTAATTCTTCTTATTCTATTCACCTCGGTTCTACCAAGTGTATAGGGATTGAGAGATGTGTATTGGTAGGGAGACATGAAGAAGGCATTGCCAAATTTGTTTTCGGTTGTCATAGTTGTTAACAAGATAGAGCTGAACATCAAAGGCCGAGTGGCCTAACCCAAGATATAGGGATTCCTACTTAGAAGTGGGAGGTGATTAATATGGATTTTTTGGTTGGATTTCCCAAGACTAGAAAGGGTTTTGATTAAATTTGGGTTGCGATTGATAACATGATGAAATCGGCTCATTTTCTATCGATTAAGACTACTTATGGTGCAGAAGAGTATGCTAAATTGTACATTCATGTGTTGGTGAGAACACTTGAGGTTATGCCGAGGGTTTGTGTATTAGAGCTAAAGAGTAGTTGGGATGGTCATCTTTCTTGGATTGGGTTACCTCTAACAGTAGCTATCATTCTAGCATCGGGATGGCTTCTTTGAGGCCCCCTATGGTAGGCATTGTAGATCACCGGTTGAGTGGTTTGAAGTAGGAGAGATGACCTTGTTAGGTCCGAATCTGATTAAGGAGGACATGGAGGAGGTGAGGTCGATTAGGAAAGGATAAAGCAGCCTAAGGTCGTCAAAAGTCATATGTCGATGAGAGGAGAAGGGATCTTGGATTTAAAAATTGGTAATTAGGCGTAATTGAAGGTTTCGCTCATGAAAGGTGTGGTTTACCCTAGTAAGGAGGGTGTTGGACTCATGGTTTGTGAGTCTTCATAGGGTGTTGAGGAAGGTTAGTGAGGTTGCATATGAATAGGAAGTGCTTTGGATAAGAATTTGGTTCATCTGGTGTTTCATGTGTCTATGTTGAGGAAATGTGTTGGTGATCCAAATGCTATTGTGCCTCTTGATGTTGTGGGTGTGGTTGAAGATAATTTGACCTATGAAGAGGTTCTAGTTCAGATTTTGGATAGGCAAGTGAAGAGGTTGAGAAACAAAGAAGTGGCTTTCGTTAAGTTCCTTTGGAGGAACCAACAAGTTGAGAGTGCTACTTGGGAGACCGAAATGGACATGTAAAAATGATATCCTTACCTTTTCCACTCAACTAAAGCCTAAGGTATTGATCTAAGTCCTTTATATGATTATTGTGCTGTCAAATTACAGCACATTTGGTGCCTAAAACAAGCGATTTTGTGAGTTTTTAAAGCAACATTTTAGTGTTTTGATATATTTTTGTGTTAATCTTGAAGAAAAGTTAGGTTGGCATGATTTTGAAGAAAAGTTGCAGATTTTGCTGAAGCATAGGCCATACGAGCCCTCCTATGACTCGTAGCTCACGCTATGAGTCATAGGTTGTGTCGTAGTAGGAATCAGAGACCAAAAATCTGAAATCTACCAAATGAAGGTCACCCTTACGAGCCCAGCCTATGAGTCGTAAGACACACTGCGACTCATCTAGGTGGACTCGTAGCAAGAATCGGAGAGCCAAAATATTGGACCAAAAACTGAGGACCAAGACTATGAGACCAACATACGAGTAATGACTCGTACCTATGGGTTGTACCAGTGTAGTCTAAGATGCCAAGAACCTGATATGAGACCCCGACTATGACTCGTAGGCTAATCTACTAGTCTTAATTGCAAAATTTATCAAATGCTAGCTGTCTTTTCTATATAATTCCTACGGTTGTTTTGTAAATACTATAAATAATTTAAGTTAGGTTTTTGGAGAGGAGTTCGAACAGTAGACATTTCTTCATTATATTTTGAAGCTTTTCGAGCCATGAGTAGCTAAACACCCACAACTTGGGGTTATGGGAACCATGGGTAGTTGACTTGAGATGACGTAGGTTTTGTGCATATCTATGATTGAGGTTTTACATGTATTGTTTATTTCCCTTCATGAATAATGTTCTTTGGTGGTGGCTAACACCAAACCCTGCCTACTATCACGATCCCAATCAAGGTAGTGATGAATAGAAAAAAGAAAGCAGATGACAGGATTCGATTGATGTTTTCCCGTCTAATCAACCAAACCTGACCAAGGGGAGGTTGACTGAGACAATAGGTAATAGTTAGTTAGCACACCATGGTAGCTGACCAAGCGCCATGGTGAAATTTGACCTTTACCTTCACAAGAGAGCTGGAAAAACCTAAGTTACCGTCCTCCATGCGATTCATCGATCATAGTTATGTTATCTACGGTGATTGAGTCAACGAGCCATGAGGAATACAATTCCTAAGTTGTCCCCGAAATTGAGTGTTTCCTCGAATTTTAATTAGTGTTTATTTTATGTTGTCTTCAAATCGCAACAACCCCCCTCCCCCCATCTAGAGATGGTTGCGATTGATAACATGATGAAATCGGCTCATTTTCTATCGATTAAGACTACTTATGGTGCAGAAGAGTATGCTAAATTGTACATTCATGTGTTGGTGAGAACACTTGAGGTTATGCCGAGGGTTTGTGTATTAGAGCTAAAGAGTAGTTGGGATGGTCATCTTATGCCCTCAAGTTCAAATCGATTTCTTATTGGAGCATGATCATCAACAAAATTATGGTACCATTGCCGGGGAATACGACTAGATTATGACTTGAATTCACTATTAGTTAGTTGTAGTGTTTATTTCTACAGTCTCTTGTACTTTACTTTTGTTTTGTTTTTGTTGTTTGATTTCTTTTGCAGGGTATACTAGGTTTTATACCCAACATAAGGAGCCAAGGCAATCCCTTAGCTCCACTAAATTTGGAGATCCATCGACTACCAAGAAAGATGGCTCGAGTGAATAAGGACATTGAGGTTGAGAAAGATATGCATGCGAATGAGGAAGACTTAAGAAGAGAGGAGAATCCACCACTAAGTGTTAACCGGCCATAGCTTAGAGATTTCAATGCAAATTCTTATGGCTGGAATCAGTATTGATTAAATCCTATGGCGATGGATGTTATCTGTTCTATAGTATTGGCCCCTCTATTGGTAGATGCTATGTTCATGGTATCAAGTGGATTGCTCCAGATGTTCCAAAATCGTGGCCTATTCACAGGTTTACCGTCAGAGGATCTCCACTGTTATCTCTAAAATGTTGTCTTCGTGTGCAAAAAAAGTGTTATGGGGACATAAAATATTTCTATTGACGCTATTGGATTGAGGGTGTTTCTATTGTCACTGATTGGCAATGCAACTATATGGTTGTCTGAACTTCCTTCGGGTACCATCACGAGTTGGGCTGAGCTGCAGAGGGTGTTCCTAGAAAGATATTTCCCAAGGTTGAAGAAGTTGAAGCTTAAGGACCAAATTAATAACTTCGAGCAATTTTTTGGAGGCTCTCTTAGCACTATATGGGAGATATTCACCTAATGCTTGAGGATGGTCCCTGATCACAAAATTGTTGATTATGCTTTGGTCGAGATCTTCTATAGAGCCCTTTATGATAATGGCAAAGCTTGTGCCAACATGATCATAGGAGGTGTTTTTCTTGATCAACCGTTTGAGCTAGTGGCTGAAAGAATGGAGCAAGTGGTGAAGATGAACAGAGCATGGGGTCAGAGTTAGCGTGGTTATGCAAAGAGTTCTTGTGTGGTTACCACAAATAGTGAGCAGGTTAAAGTGAATGAAGAGATTATGGAGCAACTTGCTCAACTCCGTACGAGGATGGATTTGGTTTTGAAGCAAAACCAATCTAGTGTGAAGGCAATAGCTCACCAACCCCCAATTACTCCTGTGTATGATGATCAATTCTTTGATGAGGATGCCTGTTATGTAAGCAACTAAGCGGCGGGTTTCTGGACCAACCCCCAAGGGTCCAATTCGGACTATTGGAGGTAAGGTTCTGGGAATCAAGGTTGGAACTTTAACTGTGATGGGATGTATAGAGATAACTGAGGGTGGATATTATCAGAGAGAGAGAGTGCCAGATGTAGAATGGGGGAGAATAGAGGGTTATAGAAGTGGTCTTTATGTGCCACCATACAATCGTTATGTCGGATCAAGCAATTCTATGATCAAAGATATGTTTGAATAGTTGTTGAAGCGAGCAGATCATCAAGATGAGACCTTAAAGGGAATGAAAGCAGATATCTCAAGTATTAACCAAAAAATAGAGTCTCACTAGGTGGCAATCAAGCAACTTGAGCAACAATTTGGACAAGTTTCTTCACAACTGAACCAACGCCAAAAGGGCACCCTACCAAGCAATACGGTTCAGAATCCTAAAAATGAAGGGCATTGCATGGTGGTGATGACTCAGAGTGGCAAGAGTACAATAGATCCCCCTATGCAAAAGGTGGAAAATGGGAATTGTAAGAAAAGAATGAATGAAGGAATCCAGGCATGCAACATAGTAGAGCAACCCAAGAAGTATAAAACCTTTCCGAGGCCTCCTCCTCTTTTCCCTCAACGGCTTAGAAGAAGAAATGAGGAGGGTGAACTTGAACAGTTCTTGACAGTGCTAAAAATATTGTCAGTGGACCGACCATTAGTTGAGACCCTTGAAAAGATGCCAGGGCATGCCAAATGGATGAAAGACCTAGTCAAAAGAAAGCTAAAAGTGAGCCAAGACCTCCCCAAAAATGTTCAATGTTGTAGTGCCATCACTACAAAGTCATTAGTGCAGAAGCGCGAAGATCCGGGTGTATTCACTATATCGTGTACTGTAGGAGAACTAGCATTTGCCAAAGCACTATGTGATTTGGGGGCTAGCATTAACTTAATGCCTCTCTCCATTTTTAGAAAGCTTGGTTTTGGGAGCTTAGTACCTACAAAAATGCGTTTGTTGATGGCAGACAGAATAATCAAGAAGCCTGTGGGGATCTTGTATGATGTGTTGGTGAAGGTAGACAAATTTATATTTCCCGCAGATTTTGTTATACTTGACTGTGAAGTTGATTTTTTAGTTTTGATCATCTTGGGAAGACTTTTTTTGGCCACAGGTCGAGCATTAGTAGATATGGAGAAGACGTCTACTCACTTTTAGATTTGTTGAAGAAGTAGTGGTCTTTCAAATAGGTTAGTAGGATGGGAAGAGTTCTGAGTTCCAAGTTATCTCAATGATTTCAATAGGTGAGGATGATGAAGTCTGAGATCCTGATAGAATTAAGGCTTGGGGTTGACCGTTTGGTCGCTGTGTTGATGAACTTTGATGGTGACAACATTCCTGATTATGAGGAAATAGTAAATGCTCTTGGGGTGTCATTTGGGTCGAAGCGATAAGCAAGGTTGGAGCTGTATTTTTATAATAGGGAAACACTACCTACCAAATCCTCTGTAGAAGTTCCACCAGAGTTAGAGTTGAAGGCATTACCATTATATCTGAAATATGTATACCTAGGAGAGAATAGTACCTTACCTGTCATTATTGCAGCAGAGTTAAGTGAATTTCAAATAGAAGCCCTTGTCGCAGTTCTCATGTAGTACAAAAGAGCTATTGGGTGGACAATTGCAGATATCATTTGCATACCCCTAGGGATATGCTCTTATATGTTTCAGCTAGTCGAGGATTATAAGTCGAGTATTGAGTATCAAAGGTGGTTGAATCCCTCAATGCAAGAGGTTGTGAGGAAAGAAATCATCAAGTGGCTAGACGCAGGAGTAATCTACCCAATTGCTGATAGTGAGTGGGTGAGCTCAGTGCAGTGTGTTCCAAAGAAGTGAGGTATCATAGTGGTGCCTAATGAAAAGAATGAGTTGATCCCTATGAGACTAGTCACCGGATGTAGAGTGTGCATGGACTATAGGAAATTAAATGCTTTTACCGAAAAGGATCACTTTCTTATGCCATTCGTGGATTAGATGCTTGACAGACTAGCAGACAAGGGCTGTTATTGTTTTTTTGATGGATATTTTGGGTATAATCAAATTGTTATTGCACCTGCGGATCAAGAGAAGACAACCTTCACATGGCCCTATGGTACCTTTATGTTTAAGAGGATGCTCTTTGGGCTCTGTAATGCTCCAGCCACATTTCAAAGATGGATGATGTTTATCTTCTCAGATATGGTTGAAAGTACAATTGAAGTGTTCATGGATGACTTTAGTGTCGTCGGCTAGTCTTTTGAAGAATGCCTTTTAAATTTGTGTGATGTGTTGCAGAGATGTGTTGAGAGTCACTTGGTGCTAAATTGGGAGAAATGCCACTTCATGGTCAAAGAGTGCATTGTACTTGGTCACAAAATTTTGGGCAAAGGAATTGAGGTGGATAAAGCAAAAATCGAGGTGATAGAGAAATTGCCACCACTAGTTTTGGTAAAAGGTATCAGAAGTTTTTTAGGTCATGCCGGATTCTACTATCGTTTTATAAAGGACTTCTCTAAAATGTCACAACCTTTGTGTAAGTTGTTAGAAAAAGAGACAAAGTTTGTATTTGATGAGGCATGTATGCACGCCTTCGAATAATTGAAAAGAAGGCTAACCACGACACCTATTATTGTCGCTCCAGATTAGTCATGACCGTTTGAACTAATATGTGATGTTAGTGGGGTTGCAGTTGGTGTGGTATTGGGGCAATGAAGAGAGAGAGAGTTCTGCATCTGATCTATTATGCCAGCAAAGCACTGAATGTTGCCCAGAAGAATTACACTGTGACCGAACAAGAATTGCTTGTGTTGGTGTTTGCATTTTTAGAAGTTTCCGTTCATATTTGTTAGGAGCTAAAGTGATCGTGTGTACTGACTATGCGGTGCTCAAATATCTGATGGCAAAGAAAGACGTAAAACTATGGTTGATTAGATGGGTACTTCTCTTGTAGGAATTCAATTTTGTTGTGATTGACAGAAAAGGGTCAGAAAATCAGGTTGTCGATTAGCTTTTTTGATTGGAAGATGAGGCTATGATGTAGTTTGATGATGGGCTGGATATAGATGATTCATTCTCCAGATGAAAGAGTTTTGGCAGTATCACATGATCTTATATTTTGGTTCGCCGATTATGCTAACTATTTGGTGAGTGATATAGTGCCTCCTGATTTGAACACCCATCAACGTCGTAAGTTCATGCATGATTTAAAGAAATTTTTTTGGGATGATCCTTATTTGTTTCGCAGTTGTGCGGATGGCATTATTTGTAGATGTGTTCTAGAGGTAGAGATGATGAGTATTCTTGAAGCATGTCACTCTTCATTGGTAGGTGGCCATCACAGTGGAGCTAGAATGGTTTATAAGGTATTGCAGTATAGCTATTACTGGTCTTCTATACACCAAGATGCCAATGATTATGTAAAGTCTTATGATAGATGTCAAAGAGAAGGAGGAGTTTCATCAAGGTACGAACTTTCTCTATATCCTATTTTGGTCGTAGAACTATTTGATTTATGGGGCATTGATTTTATGGGACCCTTTGTTATCTCTCACAGTAATAAGTACATTCTGCTTGCAGTTGATCATGTCTCCAAGTGGCTGGAAGTTGTGGCTCTACCGAACAATAAGGGTAAGAGTGTTACAAGATTTCCCCAAAAAGGTATTTTTTTTCCAGATTTGGTATACCTCAGGCAATTATCAGTGATAGAGGTTCTTATTTTTGCAACCGACTGTTCAAAGTTCTCCTTGAAAGACATGGTGTGAAGCACTGTGTAGCAACCCCATATCATCCCCAAACTAGTGGGCAAGTGGAAGTATCAAATAGGTAAATAAAGCAAATCTTATCCAAAATGGTGAACATGAATCATATTGATTGGTCAAGGAAGTTGGATGATGCTTTATGGGCCTACCGGACTACCTTCAAAACTCCCATCGGAATGTCTTTGTATCAACTGGTTTTTGGAAAGGCCTATCATTTACCAATTGAACATGAACACAAAGCATTGTGGGCATTGAAGAAACTGAATCTAGAGTGGCATGAAGCTTCCACCTTAAAGTTGATGCAAGTGAATGAGCTTGATGAGTTTAGGCTGCGAGCATATGAGAGTTCTGCTTTGTACAAACAATGAATAAAGATTTATCATGACTTCAAAATTAAAGATCGTTATTTTGTTCCAGGAGACATGGTATTACTTTACAAATCCAGGTTGAGGTGGTTTCCTAGAAAACTCAAATCCAAGTGGATGGGGCCTTTCAGAGTTGTGCACGTTTTTAGTCATGGTGCTATCGAGTTAGAGAGTAGGGATGGAAAAACTTTCAAAGCCAATGGATAAAGGGTAAAAAGGTACATGGGTGATATCGAAGAGATTAAAATGGTGGAAGATTGGGACCTTGAAGAGGCACAAATGCAAAAGCTTCTTGTCTTGCCGCGACAATAACTCAGGCGCTTCTTGGGAGGCAACCCAAGGTACACCCCTTGCACCTTTTCTTCGTGTTGTTACTTCGAGGACAAAGTATCATCTTTTGGTGGGGTGGTGGAAGTTAAGGATCAAGGTGAAGTCTGAGTAGCCTCAAGTCCATAACTTCCCCTATTTTGATCCTATGGTTTTCTTACCATCCTTCTTTTTCTTTGTGGATGATTATTTTTCTGTTGAACTGGCATGTTTAGGTAGTATAGATAATGGGTAAATTCATAGTAATGTTATCTTTTGGCATATATATAGTTCTTAGATTTTCGTTAAGCTTTTGATGCAAAATTTTGGTACCCTCAAAAATTTTGAGGTTATGAGTATTGAGGCATTCATACATTTGTGAGTATCTGGCAATGTTTATATATATATATATATATATATATATATATATAGTTCTTAGATTTTCGTTAAGCTTTTGATGCAAAAATTTGGTACTCTCAAAATTTTTCATGTTATGAGTATTGAGGTATTCATACATTTGTGAGTATCTGGCAATGTTTATTCTAATATTGTAATGGTAAGTTGAGATTGAAAGCATGACCTGTGAGTCTATACTTGATTGTGGATGCAATTATCATGTGTGTTGTGAGCTTATTTTTTCTACATTCATGCATCTTGTATAGACTCAGAACTTTCCTTGTTACTCTAAAGTTGGTTTGGTCATGTGGTGCATATGGAAAGGATCTTAGTTGACTTTAGATGAATGCATCTTGTATGGACTCGGAACTTGCCTTGTTACTCTAAAGTTGGTTTAGTGATGTGATGGATATGGAAAGGAACTTAGGCCTTTGTTCTTTGAGTGAAACCACTTTTAGCCTAAAATAACCCACCAATTAAGTGAGAGAATCCCTTTTTCTAAATTTTTGAGCTTATCATGTACTCATTCTTTCTTGATACCTTGCTAGCTTAACCTTGTCTGATGAAATTCCTTGATATTGGCCCTGGTCTATCCTTGAACATGTGAACCTTGATTGAGGCCAAAGGCCTAAGTTGAGGGTGGCTGCAATTGGTGGCCCTGATTTGAGGTATAGATATTGTATACTTCACCTAAGGCTAAATGCCTAAGTTAAGGGTGGCCCTTATTGTGGTAAAGTAAAAGTGATAAGGTAGTTAGTTGGGAAATCAAGAAAGAAATGAAAAGGCAAGAACCAAGTGAAGAAAAAGAAGAAACGTGTCTTTAATTGAGAAAAAGTATGAGTTTGAAATCAAGGCACAGCTGAAAAAGAGAAAGAAAGCACTCGAGAAAATTTCAAAGCAAGAGAACAAGGAGGGATTGATGAAAAAAAGGGTTGGATTATGAAAGCAAAAAGTGTTAGTAAACATGATTCAAGGATGGCATTTAGTCACTACTTACCCAAAATGCCGCACCAAAGCACCTTGAGCCTATGTTATAAGCCTTTAAGTCCTAAAGTGATCCACCCCACTTTATCACCAAGCTAGAAAAATGAGTATAGAGGCAACCCTATGGTGTTAGTTAGTATGCATTGAATTTCAATTGTAAGAGTGAGAATGGTTCCTCCGTCCCTAAATTCTAAATGTTTTTAAGTGAGTATGAGGGACTTCTTTCTAGTGAGGGCATTTGTACTACTTGAGTAGCATAGGACTATACTAGTGATTATGGACGGTTAACGCTCCTTAGCTTGTTATAGTTGGATTTTCAAGCCTCTTATGATGTTATGGTTAGCTCAATAACTTTGCAACTCTATTTTGAAAATAGTAATTGGGTACCTGAACCAAATTAGTTGTTGTATATGCCATTGATATAGTTGCGGAATGTCTTTGTATCAACTGGTTTTTGGAAAGGCCTATCATTTACCAATTGAACATGAACACAAAGATTACATAGATTGAGTCATCGCTTGAAGACAAGTAATAATTCTAAGTTGAGGGTGTTGATGTGCTTTCAAGTTACAGCACATTTGGTGCCTAAAACAAGGGATTTTGTGAGTTCTTAAAGCGACTTTTTAGTGTTTTCATGGGTTTTTGTGTTAATCTTGCAGAAAACTTAGGTTGCCATGATTTTGAAGAAAAGTTGTAGATTCTGCTGAAGCATAGGTCATACGAGCCTACCTATGAGTCATAGCTCATATTACGAGTCATAGGTTGTGTCGAGCAGGAATCAGAGACCAAAAATTAAAAACCTACCAAGTGAAGGTCATGTCTACGAGCCCAGCCTACAAGTTGTAAGATATACTATGACTCGTATAAGTGGACTCATGCAAGAATCAGAGAGCTAAAAAGTTGGACCAAAAAACTAAAGACCAATACTACGAGACCAATATACAAGTTGTAGCTTGAGTAACGACTTGTACCTATGGATTGTACTAGTTTAGTCTAAGATGCTAAGAACCTGATACGAGACCCCAACTATGACTCATAGGGCAACCTACAAGTCATAACTACAAAATTTATTAGATGCCAGCTGTTTTTTCTGCATAATTCCTAGGGTTGTTTTGTAAATTCTATAAATAGTTTAAGTTAGGTTTTTTGAGGGGAGTCGAACAGTAGACATTTCTCCAACATATTTTGAAGCTTTTCTTAGGTTTTTAGAGGAGAATCTTGTTCTCTTTGGGAAACCCATTTTGGGGATTGCAAAAGAT